>VUQH01022887.1:0-15303 GCA_015106775.1 Etroplus canarensis | reverse complement strand
TCTTACTTTTAAGATTAGACTTAAAACTTTCCTTTTTGATAAAGCTTATAGTTAGGGCTTAGTTATGCTGCAATAGGTTTAGACTGCTGGGGGCCTCTTATGCTGGGCATTTTTTCTCCACCCACCTCTTTTCACTCCCCATGCATTTATTTGTTACTGCTGCATGTCATTAAATGTTGTTTTCTCTCTCCCATAGCCTGTGCCTCTCTCTGCTCTCCTTTCTGTCTTCTCTGTTCCCTCACCCCCAACCGGTCGAGGCAGATGGCTGCCCCTCCCTGAGCCTGGTTCTGCCGGAGGTTTCTTCCTGTTAAAAGGGAGTTTTTCCTTCCCACCGTTGCCAAGTACTTGCTCATAGGGGATCATTGAATTGCTGGGGTTTTCCCTTTAACACTGTAGTATCTTTACCTTACAGTGTGAAGTGCCTCAGGTAACTTTTGTTGTGAATTGGCGCTATATAAATAAAATTGAATTGAATTGAAAATTGAATTGAATATTGGTCCAAATAACAACGTTCCTACAAAACACTTCTGTAGGTGTTTAATTTGGTAACATATATTCTACTCCTCCATCTGACCCTATCCCTTGCATCCTCTTCTGTCACCCCAACTCTCTGTATGTCCTCAAGTTGTTCAGTTTTTATCTTAATGTTATACTTTTTTAACTTCTCTGTAGTTGCCTCACATGGGAAATGCTTACAAAAAAGGCATGCAAATTCATTACTGTACCAAAAGACTTTTTCATGTATGATTGTAGTTTTTAGACAATTCCCAAAGTAAAATTCATATCATGCAGGCACATAGTGCTTTAAGGTGGCCAAGGCAGCTATGTCATGTGAATTTTTCCTGTGTTTGATTTTCTTGTGTACATGAAATTAAAATTTTGTTGTGATTTGATTTGTAATATATGTTCCAGGAGGAATGATAGAGGATGCTGAGCTTCATGGCTGACACTTTGTTGTGTTTGAAAGCATGAAGGGATTTTATATTTTACAGTCACATACTGAATTTGACATGCTGGATTCTTTTCAATGATTCAGATATATTTGTTACTCTAAACTCTTGAAAATATGGTTTTGTGCACAACTGATCAGTTAAACACTGTGAAAGTTGGTGATCTTCTTTTGTATCCATCACATGAGCATATATAAAAGCTCTGATTGAAATATTGAAATATTTGCTTCAAACAATATTTAATCTTCTTTATAAAAGGGAATAAAAGATTATGTAGTGTTTGTAGTGTGTTTACCATACACAGTCACTGCTTGGATATTTGATCTATGCTACTGATTGTCTACAGTCAGATTGTCTGAGTGACCAGGTGTCAGAAGATATAGATCAGAAGATCAGTGTTTGTTGATGAGGTGTTGTCTCCTGCACTGCTGGCTTCTTCCTCTGGACGTCTTCCAAGTTACCAGGTAGCAGGCAGCGTGAAAACAAAACAGATCCCTTTTCACTCTCTTCGGTTTCTGACTTCTTTGAAATTTCCACAGCATCAAGAAGACTGAACAAAAGAAAAAAAAAAAAAAAAAAAAAAAAAAAAAAAAAAAAAAAAAAAAAATTACTGAAAAACTAAACAGTTTTTTAATGGTTAGCTTTTCCTGAATCTTTAATCTTTACTTTTGGCTTTATTCACAAAAAATATTTTTATGTACATATGAACAGACCAGATGTTTGTATGAATTAATGCAAGACCGTATTCTGTGTGTTTGTATGTTGCGATACGTACACGTCTTTATTGTGTGGTTTCGTAAAGTACTGCTTTGTAACTGTGTGTTTTAAAAGTACTATGCAAATAAAGTTATTATTACTGAATTAAATACTTCCTTGACTTTTTGTACTTCATGTTCCTGATTGTCTAATTGGGTGTGTGTGAAGCTGTTCTGTAGTTTCCTTTAAATTTGCTCTTTTTATATATTATAAGCTGTCATCTGGAGTGGGCACTATTAGGCAAGCATGAAATACAGTGAGTACATAGGAAAAGAACATGCCAAAAGTGATTTTGGCTCACACTGGTTGAAGCGCACAGGGAATGAAGGGTGGCTGGATTCAGTGCCAAATGGGGCACTGAGGCCAGAACAAGAAAAAAGAGCATTGTTAACACAGTCCAAACAAACCACAACCCCTATGGAGCTCCAAGCCGCTGATACATAGTAAGACAACATGTGATATGCCAACTAGTTCCACAAAGGAGAAAAAGATCACACACCATGACACAAAATACACACATAATATATACATATGTTGTAAATTGCCTCCATTAGAAATGAGGAAAAAAAAATCATTTGTAAATTCAAATCCTGAAATCATTCTGTACAACATTTTGTACAAAAGGTGTTTTGGAAATGGGTGTTTTGAATCAGTGTGAACATCATTTTTTTTTAATTTCACTGATTGATCCCTGCTATTTAGAATTCCTCATTTCTTCCACTCACCTTCGTCTTTTACAATTTATTGATGGCTTGTGGTGGTCATTCAGCCTTTACCATACTTGTTCTTTATCATTCCGAGGGAATACTTACTAGTACACTATTTTTTTACTCACTCATTTCTAACTTTTCAAGATAACTTAGAATCGCTTTAATTTCAATTTGTCTCTGGCTGTAGAGTTTCTTATTCTAGCGTATCTGATTCCCTCTTGTTTTTCCATCCCTCTCTGTCCTCTGCCTTTCTGTGATTCTTCTGTTTCTCTTGGCAGTGTGAAGGTGACTTGTTGACACGTTGATCTAAGGAATATTGACCAGAGGCCAACACAGTCAATGGATGACCAGTGTCTGGAGTTGATAACGGCTGTGTTAGTCAGGACTCACTAGAGCACTGTTGTCCAACAATATAGCAATACAAAAAGAGCTGAATAAAAGAGAGACCTTTGACATTATAACTAAATTTGTGAGAGTTTAAGTACACACTGGTCAACCTCTCATATAACTGACATCGCAATCTTATTGGTTTCTTATCAAGTGATCCACAGATTAATGTGGACAAATCCTGATGTTTTACCAACTGCAAAAAAGGAAACACTTGCAACCTTTTTTGAGCCACAACGCAGTATATCTTGTGCATAATAGGCACCAACAACTACAAGCCATTATGACTAAGTTAATAAATTAATAATAAGCTACAAAAACAATAGGGAACATATTTTGGATAAAGACTATTTTGTTTTACATTCCTTGTATTTTGTCTGACTCTAAGACTAACATTATATATCTCCTCCACATCACCTTCACAGTGGTGTTAAATTTCCATTTGGCTTAGACCATAGAGGGCATTTGACTTTTTCACCCTTCAAGGGGCGCAAACTCCTTCCCAGCATGAAGGTATCAATTTAAGCACGCTAAATAGGGCATTATACCCTTCCTGAGATACACTTATGATTTGAGAGCCACATGAAGGCATTCTTTTTAACACACTTTAACAGGGCATTTGACCCTGGTATCCTGCCTTTCAGGCATCCCTCACTGGGACCAGCATGGAGCTGCCATTTGAAGTGCACCAAGCATGTAGGCTGACCCTTGTCACAAGCCATAGGACACTGGTTTACAAGGAACATCAGGGTAGTGTCATTTTCAGTAACGGGAGGACACACATGGGGTTGAATTAGATTTAACCCTTTATCTTTCTGGCCCAGGAGTAGAGGTTGAAATTTAAAAAGAGAGCCAAAAAGTGGCAGCAAGCAATTACAGCGAAGCAGCGAACTAGAGAGAGCGAAGGACAGCAATACACAACACACTGGGGAATGTACGCAGGGTTTAAGTTGAGGGATGATGACAAAAACAGTAGGGCAGAGGGATGAAAAGAAAAAAATAAATGTGGCCGCTTCGGCTGAGCTCAGTAGGGACCAAGCCCGCTGTGTATAATGGCCGAATTCTGAGCTTGAACATGTGTGCCCTTATTTGTGTGTATACTGGTATGTGAGTTTCTGTGTGCACTGCTGTGCGTTGGGGATTGACCCCATCATTCAGCAATGTAAGTATGTTAGAAACTGTTGTACAGATTGGGATGTATGTTCATGAAAACAGCAATGACGCCATCTAGCTTGGTGAGTGAATGCATTTAGTTCTTACTTTGCGATCTGTTGTGAAATAGAAAGGTTTATTTTCCTTTACCTTTAATTACTCTATTATCTCACTCCTTATTTCTGCTTTGGTTTTCCTCTGTTATTTTATTTAAATTATTACATCATTCTTACAGTTATGTGAATGTTCTTCAGATTTAGATTCAATCATTAAAGACTTTAAAGAGAGCCATGTTAGAGCAGTTAACAAGGAATAGAATTCCATAGGCATTAGGCTGAATACGTATGCTCTTTGTACAGCTCTACAAGTAGAGTGATAAGTCGAAATTTTGATTAGGTTCTAGCTTTTCAAAATGTTGGTGTAGCTGCATCTCCACTGTCAAGTTTTCCACCCTATTATATGATAATAAGTTTTGATTTACACTCAAGAAACCTGGACAGAGAAACAAGTTGAAAAAATTCTAAGTTTGTTTCTTCAATTTCTGCCAACAATTAAGCTTAGGGAATGGTTCTAAAACCCACATTCATTCAAAGTGATTAATATTTACTGTAAGAACAATCAGATATTTAGTTTTGAGAATCAGAATCAGAATACTTTATCAATCCCAGTGGGGAAATTACATTTAGTTACAGAAGCCCAGTTATATATAACTAAATATAAATTGTGAGCTATCATGCATATTAATTCAGCCCATTTTTCAAAGTAAATCTCAAACTGTTTCTTACCCTCTCCTCCAGCCGGGCCACCTGCTCTCTGTAAAAAGCATCCTGCTTCTTTAGATCTGCTTCTTTGGCCTCCAGCTGCTTGGCCTAAAGAGAAGAAAAAACATTATTTATGTGTTGAGTGGAGCATGGCCAATTTTAACAAAGTGACCACAATAACAAATGCAAGACATACTAGAATGCATACATATTAAAGCATGTGTATAAAGAAGAGCTGCTTTTATAATGTAAACCACATTTCCAGAAAAGCTGGCATATTTTCCAAAATGCAATAAAAAACAAAAGTTTGTGAAAAGTTCATTAAAACAAACCTTTTTTTAAAATGAAAAAGTACAAAGAAAAGATTTTCAATAGTTGTACTGACCAACTTAGTTTGACCACTTCTCCTTTTAATAACACTTCTTAATTGCTTTGGAACTGAGGACACTTACTGTTGTAATTTTGCAATTAACGAATGTGTCCATGCTTGATTGAGATAACATTTGAGCTGCTCAAAGGTCTGTGGCAAATTATCTGTTTCTCCTCTTTATGATGTGACATACATTTTTATTAGGAGATGGATCTGGACTGGCAGCAGACCAGTCAACCAGTCAAGCACACACTGTGTCTACAAAGCTAAGCTGTTATAGCCATTGCAGAATGTGTTCGGGCACTGTCCTGCTGTAAACGTAAAAGTTAAAGCTTTGCCCCCCTACAATGCAGTGCAGAGTGCAGTGAATGGTCACTGTGAAACATTACAAAGTAGTTGAGAGTGATCAATTTTATCCTAAGATGGATTTTTTTTTTTTTTTTTGTCCTGATTGGCCTCTTGCAGGTGATTCAAATGCTTTGGCCTTCACAGTCATCAGATCTCAACCCAACTGAATACCCAAGAAAGATTCTGACTGGCCTGATTGGCGGATTTTTGACAGGACTTTCACCACCTTGATCAAAATACCAAATGAGGAAATATGTTTTGGAAAAATAGTGTTCCATTCCTACAGTAGCATTTCAAAGACATGTAACCTGCCAGAAGGACAATCACCTCATTCGGCACTTTATGGTTGAGTGGCTACAAGAAAAGCACTCTCAAGTAAAAAGCAAATGACAGTCTATTTTGAGTGTGAAAAACTACTATCTAAAAGACTCTTGGGGTATAAGGGAAAAGATTCTGTGGTTTGATGAGAAAAAAATGCATCACTTTGGTCAGAACTTTAAGCACTATATTGGGTGAACAGCATGGACCTGGCCACTTCATACCACTCCTTTAGTGAAACATGGAGGTGGCAGCACGCTGTGGGCAAACCCAACTGAATATCTTCAGCGACACAAAAAAATTACAATTCAGACATTTAACATGAAACCTGACAGATCTTGAACCAAGAAGTGTTAATGAATTACAGTGGGAAAAATCAGGTGTGCAAAGTCTGCAGGAACCTAACTAGGACTCTTCTTTCCTTTCTTTCCTCTTTTTTTCAGCTGTTCCCAAGAGGGGTCGCCACAGCAGATGATCTTAATATCTCTAATTGCTGCAACTGGGCTTTTTACAAAGTCCTGAATTAAGTCCTGTTATATTTTAAGGGATTTTTTTAAGGGATTTTAAGGGATTTGCAAATAAAATCAAAAAACGTGTTTTCACTTCATCATCATCAGTGCTGAGTGCGGACTAATGGGTAAAATTCAATTTTACCCTTGTTAGGTAAAATTTACAACTCATTAAACTAAAAGAACCATGAAGTCCAAACACTAACTGAATTCACTTTGCATACACCAAGGGAGGTAAAGATCCGTCCATCCATTTTCTTCCACTTAACCAATTCACGGTTACAGGGTGCACAGGAGCCTATCCCAGGGCAAAAGGCGGGGTACACGCTGGACAGGTTGCCAGTCCATCACAGGGCCAACACAGAGAAACAGCCAACCAGTCAGGCTCACATTCGCACCTACGGTCACTTTAGAGTTACCAATTAACCTAACCCTTTAGCATGTCTTTGTACTGTGCGAGGAACTGGAGTACCCGGAGAGAACCCATGCATGCATGCATGGAGAGAACACGCAAACTCCACACAGAAGGCCCCAAGCTGGTCAGAAGGTAAAGATAACTTCAGTATATATGGAAATGTGCACTTGTGTAAAACATACACCTGTGTGCCCACATGCATAAGACTTGACTGTGCCTTGGCAGGCACTGTAGGTGTTTCTTTGTCCTCTTGTGTTAAATCTCTGGCCAAACTGCTATCAGGCCAAAGAGATAAAATCAGTTTTCAGTGTGAACAGGCATCATGGTCTGGCATATATATTTTCCAAGTCGACCTATCTTCACTGTCCTCCTTTCTACTGTGACCTTCATTAAACAGTTACCTGAAGCGCTATGTTACATACAGCAAAGATAAGACCTGATATATCAGCTCTTGGAGAGCGCACTATCAAACTAGTATTGTGGACTGATGATTCAAACAAAATGATAAATATTGATTACATTTTCATTAACCATGAAACAAAGTCCAACACAGCTATTTAATCCACCTATTTTGAGTAATGGAATTACTCGTCATCATTAACTTGCCAAAACTTTTTGAAATATTAATAGCTATGGATGATAACAGTGATGAACTGAAATTAATAGACTGGTAGAAGTGGAAGTTGTATCACGCAAACCAGGTTTGAACAAAAGGAAATAAAATTTGTAGGATTATTAAGAGAACAAAGTGTACTTGAAATTAATAACTTTTCTTGAAAGTTATTATAATTCTTTTTGGCACAAGAGAGCTGTAAAAACAAAAATGGGAAATTTGGAGTATCAATAATACACAGTGGAAAGTAAAACCTAACATGTCATATAAGTTAAAGAGGAAAAGAAGCAATCCCCTGGTCATGTGAGAGAGAACTGTTGCTTTAGGGTGAAGGTAAAGACTTTAACACTTAACTTCCATTCAATCTCCTGAATAAAAGAAGCATTGAAAAGAAACAAAAAAGAGAAAAAAAGTGAAAAATTGTAAAAAGCTACTGATTCATCCATGAACTTCTTCAAAGTGACGTTTAGGGAAGTTTAGTATTCAGAGTCTAGGGGTGACTGGCTGCCACACTGTTCTGCTTGAATACACACACTCTGTCCTCTCAGTTTTCTTTCTCAATAGCATATACACAAGCTTGTGCATACAGATACAATATATGTGTGGTATATAAGCATAAACCAAGCAAGTATGAACATATGCATGGCTGCATACATTAACTGAAACATACATAACAGTACTGCTGAGGACTATATGTCCTATAGGAAAAGCAGCAGCACAGATGGAGCCTTGGAGCATTTCCTTTAAGCAATAAAGAAAGCTGGAAACAAGTGGGAAGAAAATATAACGTATGGAGAAAAAAAATTGCCTTTCCCTATCGAGTCTCGACTACAATGATAACCATCTGTGTTCTGCTCAACACACTGAGGGCAAAGCTGTGTGCTCTATGCATTGTGATGAGGAGCACTGAGGAGTCTCAGAGAGGGGCTGTCCTCGAATGAGATGAGTAGAGGAAGTTTCAAAGTCAAGCGGATGTTCCAAGCTTCCAAACTACACACAAGATAGAAACCTTCCCACACACATGCCTGCACACACATTAAGATATCTCTACAGTCATATATAGAAAAAAATTCAAAGCACTATGTAATCACATTCCCAGCAATATTAAGCAAAGCAACACTATGGCCAAATGGTCACCATCCCTGTTGTCCAAAACACAACCTAGCATTAGCCAGCCTTAATGCTATGGTCAGGCCATTGTCTCTATTGTGTCCCCCTTAGACATCTGAAGGGCTATTGTACAGCTGCCCACACTTCACAACAGAATTGAGTTGAACTTGAACCAAAATCATATCACAGGGTGAATGCACCCTGAAGTAGATTGTTAAAAGCATGCCATAAGCACACTAGTAGTGTAACTATAATGACCTTTAAACGTGTTATCGATTTCAGCCTTGCAATCATGGCCTCTAGGATAGATTGTCAAAGGTATTAAGAGACTGGATTAGGTTCATCGAGGTGCCAAAAAACTGTCTACTTCCAACAGCTCAATTTAGGATGAAGACACAAGGGATGATGGGATAGAGGGAAACACAGAGGACAGGATTGGCAGGGGGCTGTGTACTGTCACGAGTGTGTCCAAACTCAATGTTACGCTGGTAGGTGGTGACTAAAGACTTGAGCTTTGCAGAGAAAAGACAAAACATGCAAGCAGACACCAAGACACAAACAATGGCTCAGACACTGATCTGTAACACACAAATCATCACATACACACAACCACACCAGCCTGAGCAGCTGTACCCACAGAGAGAGGGTGGAGAGATGAATACGTGCTGAAGGCGAGACTAAAGGGGTCATTAAAAGAGGAGAGGATGTGACAGAAATGTGTACCCAGGGATTGTCTTTTTTAATGTGCATGTGTTTGTGAATGTCTACCTGTACATGCACTGGTGCATGTGTTCAAATTTGATGCAAGCACGTTGGCTTTCTGTGACTACACACATAGACCTAGACACACACACAGGTCTAGACACCCACACACACACACACACACACACAACACACACTGTCAGGATTACTTTTGACTGATTAATCCCATTCAGCAGACTTTAAAGATAATCTAATCATACTAAAGGCCAAACAATAGGACAGACTTCACCACTGCCCATACACCTTTTGTTCCCCTAATGAAGAGGCGGTCACAGATAGAGGAGGAGTGCTCAGCTAAGTATTGGGGGAGGAAAAGGAGAGAAGGGCAGAGTCAGACAAAAAAAAAGGAAGTAAACTTGAGAGTGAAAAGAACAGAGCGAGATAAGAGACAAAGAGAAAGAGGACAATAAACGGTGATTTATCAATGGAGGTGTCAAGAACGGAGAAGGGGCTGTTTGATGGGACATGGAGCCTTAGCTAAGTGTGTCTTTATAACTTTAAAAACAAGTTAAATGGAAAGAAAAAAAGGTGAGTAAATAGGAAAAAAAGGGGATAATGCAAGTTTCCAACTGTGACATCTAGATTTTCCCCGACAATGGCTCACTGTCATAAGATGGAAAGTCTTGTACATTCTACAGGCAGCACCCCAGATGATGACTCTGTTAATTTAAGCCATCAAACTCAGCATTTTCCTGTGCAGGAACTCTCATCATAGAAAAAATATCCTAGTAAAAATATAACCCTCCACAACAATACCCTCCCACTAGGTGCAAAGACCACACACTACAATTTGTAGCCCAGGACATAACATTAACATTAGCAGCAAACTTTTATATTATGCCTTCTGCATCCATCTCCCTTTATTAAATACAGTAGCATGGTAGCTGATGGTGACAGGCGGCTGAAAGTGAGACTGCGGTGGTCAGATTAAACGAATCATTTAGGGGAGGTGATCGCCTCTGTGAATATCAATTAGCCAACCGCTGAATAATTAAGGACAACCATGTTTTTTAATTAGCTGACTGCCGCAGTTTGAGCTGGGCGCAGGAAAGGAAAAGAGAAGGCGGAGAGGAGGGGAGGAGCAGAAGAGATGAGGGTGGAAGAGGGATGAGAACAGGTGGATTTTGCTGTGTCAGCCCCCCTTCTCCCCAACCAACCACCTTCCCACCGCCTGTTCCCTCTCTGAATTGCTCTCATATACGCAATTTTCTGCACCTGCCTGTTAATTTAAAGTATTCTCTGACACTCCCTTTTTCTTTTAATAGATTCCACAGGACTGAAATAAAAACAACTCTTATCTGCAGCACAGAGCAGGCTTACTGCAATTGTACATGACAGTTATAGAGAAGATCATAATCAAATGTTTACATTACATTTTTATACTTTTCTGGTAGTGTTTTGACAAGATGCTATTAAGCTTCAAGGCATAACAGAGGAAGAAAACAATATAAAAAAGGACAGTGGGTGCAGTGGTTAGCTGTGTCACCTCACAGCCAGCAGGTTTTGGGTTCCCTATGTCCAAAGACATGCATGTTAGATCATTAACTCTCTAAATGAGTTCTAGATATGAATGCAATGTAGTTTAAGTGCAAAGAATAAAATGCTGTATGAATAAGGAGAGAAATAAAATGTGGCTTGAAGTATAAAGTGCTTTGGTGGTTATTAGGATTAAAAAAGTCATGGCCAAAAATGAAACCAGTAAATATATGTTTAAAAAGCAATCAGAAAGTTCTGTTACTCTCCATATAAAAAGCAAAATATTATCATCTGTATGTGCACCGTGGATCTCTCCCAATGCTCCGGCTGCATCTTGTTCCAACTTTCACAGAAGTCTGTGCCAAACTGACCAGATTTGCATGTCAAGGATCATCACTCCAGCTACAACCCAGGACCAAACAGTAGATTTCAGTGGAACAGTGTCCAAGCCCAAAGTAGGTGCATAATGAAAGGAGCATGATCAGGACTGTGATTTTAGTTTTTAAAAATACTCACAGCGTTGTGAACTGTGAATTCTTCCCTCAGGGTTAAAGACTCTAACGTACTAAAGTGTCAAAGGGAGAAATTTAGCCACAAACAACCAGAGCTGTTGTATGGGCCTGCGTCCCTATTGTGCATTCATTCACAGCTTACTGAAAAGGAACACCAACAAACCGCTCAGCACCTGCCCCACTCGCCATGGCTTCCTATAGCTCTTCTCTCTTTCCCCAAATTAAACTGAACTCTAATGGTCACCCTTTAAAAACAATGGAGGGTGCTCATTGCAGATGGTATAAGAAAGCAGGGGTACTGGGCATGATCCTGAGGTACACAAGGAGACCACCTTGAAGGGGATAAAAGACAAATGTAAGTCTTTTTTTTGGGGTGGGGGGGTAAATGTTTTGATGGCAATAATTTTGTCTTTTTAATGTTTTAGTTTTATAAGAGGCCTGAAAGGATAAAACTATCTCATATTTACTAAAATGTACAATATCTTATTTTTACATTGTATAAACTTTAATCCCTTTGGGTAGAAAGGCTCCTCAGGTTGAGATCCATTATCTTAAACCACAGGATCTATATTTTATGATGGGATTTCAAAATAATAGTTGCCAGAAGCAAAAATATAATTCAGACAAACTACTAAAAGTTTGCATTGCTTAAGACAAAAATAGATTATGGCTATTAGCAATTCTGTATGTATTACATTTTTCATTTCACACCTCAATGGTATAGACTTCTGTATTGTAATATGAGGTGACTGTTTCACTGTATTCCCAGTACATGCTTATAAATCATACTAGATGAAAATAATCTTACAAGATGCCATGATCGATGGAGTACAAATCAAATCTCATCACATTAACTAACAGCACCTCATCCATAACCTTGGTCTCTTTTGTCTTACCCCTGATTCACCCCTGTCATGAGTAGCATCATAATCAATGCTCCTTCACACCATCCAAGTGAGTGCTGCAGCACAGTGGGTCAGAGCTGCTCACCAGAGCCCATCTATCAAAGACTTGTGCGACAGGGTTCTGTGACAAACTAATGCTGAAGCCGCAAGCCTCAAGTCCTGTTTGCTCTGACAGGCAGGGAGGGGGTCAAAGGGTAGCACAATGTGACCGTGCTCTGGTGTTAATTAGCACCGTGAAGGTGTAGGTGGCATGTGGGAGGTTGGAGATAGATGGAGGGAGGGAAGGGTAAGTTCATGGCGTGCAGATGATGAAATGGAGGGTAGAGAGAGATGGGTCAATATGTGAATAGAATATGGATGACAAGATAGCTGGAAGGTGAAATTTATTGTTGCTGTTCTTGTTGACAGCTAATTGAAGAAGAAATCACAAAAGATGATAAGAGAAGAGGAGCTGAAGAAAATCAGTTTCCATACTTTTTTCAGGCACAAATTAATACACACAAGTTCACAAATGCACATCCTTCCCACACATCTCGGTCCTTCTCATAAGTGCCTGTAAAATCTTTGCAACTCTATCTTTAAAAGCTATCACTGGCAGATCAAATCTAAGTGATGGAGTGTAAAATGATATCACCTAACACCAAACTTACTGGCAGTATACCATTTACCCTCAGTCCTGGTAGAAGGGGTTGTTAAACTTCATTGGAAACCATTCACTTTTGCTGTTTAATTAGCATCATGGGGATTTACTGAGAACCAATAACAGTTACATTCATGGCTGGCTATTAGTCTCCACAGGACACAGTAGGTTTATGGCGATGTAATCATGTCAGATATTGTGTGGTCAGTTAATAGGCTTAACATTCCCTGATAACAACAAACAACAAACACTTATTCTTACACATGCAGGTGATTCAGATCTTGTTCGACAGTCCAACAAGCAATTACTCTGAAGCATACTGAAAGCATGTGGTATGAATACATCATAAATAAAAACATATTTTATAACACCTGATTTTCCTTTGGTGATGGCAACCACTGACAAAATGATCTATGTAGTTGACTCTCTGATGGTAACATCACCAAAACAAAATAAATAAAGCATGTAAGCTGCTAGAAAAAGTAGCACCTTTGTTTTAGTGAAGCTGGGGTCAAAAGAAGCAGCAGTATTATTTATTTTTTATACAACATTATTTCCTTTTTCTTAGTGGACAAGAGGCTGATGGCACCATCACAGTATAGCAGATTATCCAATGAATTAATGACTTGTCAGTCCATGACATCTTAGTTTATGTTTTCATTAGTTTATGCTATTTTTTACTAAATATAACCAATGGTGTAGTTAACACAATACACAAGTGTGTGTCATATACCCACTAAAAAAGTTCCCAGAAATCTGGATGAAAATTCAAAAGCATATGTAATTATATAGTTTTGTGACAGATCTTTTACTACAGTGATTTTGTTTTATAAATTGTGAGTAAAGCATAACTGCAGTAAAGTAAATTTTTCATAGGAAGGTGTCCCCTCCATTCACTTCACTCCACTCAGAAGTCACTTTTTGTTTAGCTATAGTCAACAGTGACATTATAGAGCAAAAACCAATGAATTCTGTACATGACAGTACTTTCCCCCAGTGTAATAGAATTGACAGTAATGCAGACCCCATCTCCCAGTATTGTGTAAAATAACAAAAAAGAAATTGAAAATTAAAGTTTTATGTAAGCGCAACCCTGAGGCTACTGCTGCTTGGATGGCACTGGTGATGACTAGACAGAAGACAAGGCATTTATTCACCTATATATCTCCTTGTTCCTTACCAGTTCAGTACCTTTGGCTAGTTTTGTGGCCTAAAAGTCTGCTTAGGGACTTGAGAGCAAGCCTCATTGGTGGTAGCGGAAGACCAGAAAATTAAATAAATAGGAGCAACTTGCAAATCTGGTATAAACAAGTGAAATGCATGAAATCCAGTTACTACATTCAAATGAGACTCTAGTTATGTTCATTTTAAAGATGCAGAAATTTTCAAAAGCAGTTTCCCATAAATTAGATTCTTTGTGGTGGCTTCATGAAACAGTAAAATGTCTCACTTTCAGCATTTGATGTTTTCTGTGCTTTTTGGTGAATAAAACACTGTTTTATGAGGCTTGCAAATCATTGCATTGCGTTATTTATATTTTACAGAGTGTCCCTAACATTTTGGCAGTTAGGGTTGTATATGATGATTGTATAAGATGAGGACGACAATAATTAAATTTATACTGATCGGCTAGGGCCTTTCTGTGTGGACTTTGCATGTTCTCCCTGTGCCTGTGTGGGTTCTTTCCAGGTACTCTAGCTTCCTCCCACAGTCCAAACATGCTTATTAGGTTAACTGATGATTCTAAATTGGCCATAGATGCAAATGTGAGTGAGAATGATTGATTGTCTCTCTGTGTTAGTACTGCAAAAGACTGGCAACTTGTCCAGGGTGTACTCCACCTATCACACCATGACAGCTGGCATAGTGTAATGGAGACCAGAGGTTCCATTACTCTGACTTGTGTTGTATTTAATTGGAGTGATTTGTATTTAAAAACTATAGAAAAAAATAAGAAACACATGGGTGGTTGGTGATTATTTAGTTTATTAGCTAATGGTGAAGTGGACTGCTTGTAGAAGGTGGAGAGACAGGGGGACTGGCCATCCTACCTGTGTCAGGAAAAAGAGCCTGAGTTAGAGCAGTTCACATTTTATTATTGGTTTTAATCTAAATTAGATGTATATGTATTAAAAGAAGTGTGTGACCAGTACTCACCTTTCCTGGTTGCTTCTCTTGCAGGATGTGGAGCAAAAGAGTAAGAGTTATTCAATCACCTGCTTATGAGCTCTTGGAGCAAACCAATGTGCCAGGCTAGGGGGGAGTGTGTTTATAGTGTTAATTTTTATATATATGTAGTTGAAGTTTATGTTATTTAATTATTTATAGAACTTTGTGTAAATATAATATGTCCTTCATGTGTTGTATTGTGGTTTGATGTTTTTCATGTGGATGTTTGTTTTTTTTCATTTTGGGTTGCTCACCCCAGACTTAGGCTATTCCAGATGCTCACCTGAATTAGGTGGAGTATAAAAGGAAGCCAGTTGCTTTTAGGAAAGGTTCCTTGTTATGTGTTGGTGGATAGCGTGTGGTCTCTTCAATAAAATCTTCTGTCAATGGATAACTCTTATTCCGGTCTCGTGCCATCTTGTTTGAGTCGACCCACGACC
>VUQH01022877.1:0-11793 GCA_015106775.1 Etroplus canarensis | reverse complement strand
GGGGGGTGCTGGAGCCCATCCCAGCTGTCATCGGGCATAGGGCGGGGTACACCCTGGACAGGTCGCCAGTCTGTCGCAGAGCCAACAAATTCCAAAAAATAAAAAATATGAAAAGGCCAAAATAAATAAATTTTAAAAATTCAAAATTAATATAAAAGAGAAAAGAGTGATGAAATATAAAAATTACACAAGTAAAAAATTAATAAATAAAACTGAAACATAAAAGTAAAAGAAGAAATACAAAAATGTTAATTTGTGGAAGTACAAAAATAATGCTTAATTATAAAAGTAATAAAAGTGTAAAAATTTTAAAAAAGAAAATACAAAAATAAATAATATATACACAAACACTGAATATAACAAAAAAATTAATTAAAAAGTTAAAAATAAAACAAAATAATTCAACAACAATTAACATAAGAAATAAAAAATGAAAAAATATCAAAGTATCAAAAAAGAAAGTGATAAAAAAATGTTTTTAAAAAACTAAAAAATAAATTAAATAAAAAATAAAAACAAAATTTTTTTTTACAAAAAGTAAAAATATTTTTAAAAAGTCAAAATAAATAAAATAACTTTTTGCTGTCTGACGGCACATAAAAATTTATATAATAATAAAATCATGAAAAATAAAATAAAAAAACCTTATAAACTCAAATAGACTAAAAAGTGCAGTATATGGGTTTAGGTTCCACTGGCTGTGGTTCACAACCTCAAACAATCCCACTGCAAAGAAACTCAACTATCCCCAACTGAGTTGAAACTGTTTGCCCTGTGAAATTATATTCATTTCTAAACAGCATACAGAAAGAATACCAACTGCTTTCAAGTATCTCCTATAAAATCTTGATTTTTTTATTTTTAATAAAAATTATATCAATTTGTGGATTAAAAACTGCTTTTAAAGTAATCAGAGTCAGACTGTCACTTCAGTCTGTGTCTTTAAATCCCTCAAACATTCTCTTTCTTTTCTTTTTTTGGTGATGGCACTTGCTGTGGGTGCCATGAGGCGGAAGTGGTGGGGATGAGCTGCCACTGTGGTGAAACACACACTCTGTGCAAGTGCCAATGTCGGTTCATTATTTCCATCGAAGCTGTGGTTTAAATATTCTGAAGCGCTGCTGAGACACGCGTGCAGTTTTCACCTTTGAGGGAAGCGAAGCGCGCTGAGCAGGAAAATGTGAGCCTTTCTTATTAAACTTGTGAAATGACTCAGCTTCTGCTCCTAAGAAAAACACACATGCATCAGGGCTATATTTGTGTATCATCATGAATCAGATCAGAAACTTTGTGGATGGGAATAAAGATGTGATAAAACTTCTCTACTCCTTATTTTAACTTCGCCTGTTGCAGAACACGGCACTGAATTTGACGTTTTCCATAAAAAGCTACTATGTCGTACCAAATGAACGGCTTTAACGTGGATACTGAGCTAGTGTGGAAAATTTTAGTGAAGAGCACAAACCAAAAACCTGAGGCGGCTTTAATATCAGTGGCTGTGGCTGGAGCAGCAGACTAATTTAAGCCCACAGTTGTGTTTCTGCTCTTCAGGCAGAATTAAATCCAGACCCTACATCTGCACAGCTGTGAATAACATGGAAATTTATTACATCAAGCCAATATTTTTTAAATATGACATACCATCCACTCTGATCGCAGCTGCAGAAAAAAACATCTGGAAACAAGATACCTGATCCTCCCGCATGTTTTATTTATTTACGAGGCAACTTAATAATCACTCTCTTTCAATTTAGGTGGAAAGTTTTGGCCTGAATCTGAAAGGAAACACCAATCAAACTTAAAGATACCCGGTATCAGTGAAACACAACTGAAATGTGAAGCTTCAGAGTATTAATCTTCATAAATCCTTGAATTTTGCCTAAATGTGCTTGCAGGCACGAATCAGGGAACCCATTTTCTTCTGCAGATGTTTTTAAATGTTTTCTGGGCGAAACTGAAATGGTTTTGGAAAGTGACAGTCCTGCAGCATCCTGCTACGTGGAAAACTCCAGAGTCTAAACAAAAAAAAAACTACAGATTGCACTTTGTAGTCACTACTAGGACAGATACTACAAAGATGTGTAGATTGATTTCTGAATAACCGATCAATGTACTTGGATAAGCTAGAAATAAGAGCATAAAATGCAGCTGTAGAAGATGTGGCCTGTGATAAATATTCCATACTGTATATATTTAGCTTTCTATTTCCATCCATCCATTCATTTTCCACCGCTCAGGACTCAGGGGCAGCAGTCTGAGCAGAGCCACCCAGACCTCCCTGTTCCCAGCCACCTTCTCCAGCTCTTACAGCGGGGGGACACAGAGGATTTTCCAAGCCAACACAGAGATAATCACTCCAGCATCTCCTGTGTCTGGTGCAGGACCGCCTCCCACTTGGAGAAGCCTGAAACACCTTATCTAGGAGGTGTTTAGGAGACATCCTAGTCAGATCCCTGAAACATCTCGACCGAATCACCAGCTTATCATGGTGAAGGGGTTTGCATACCCGAGTCATCCCAGGAGCCACAACATCAGGGGTACCTCGCCCGGGGAAGGGGTTCATCAGCGAGCATCTGCTGGCTAGGTCTTAGCCCATGATGCCTGGCCAGGCTCAGTCTGACCCAGTCACACGGGCTGACCCTCCTGTGGACCCACCACCCACAGGAGAGGCTGAAAGGGTCCAGTACAAAGTAGATTAAGTGATCAAATGCAGAGGCCTTGGCAGTCCAATCCATAGTTACGAAAACTGACTCCTGGGACTTTGTGATCCTCTAGTTCTAAATAAATTTCAAATGAAAAACGAATAGAGGGAGGTGTTGGAGGACACAAGGTCATCTGAGAGGGGATTTAGGCCCTGATAAGGGGTGCTTTTGAACATAAAGTTGCAAGGGCAACTGTTTGCCTGTCTTCACCGTGGATATCTGCATGTGCAGACAGGGGCCAGAGAGAAGACAGCAGAAAGGCTCAACTTGGGGGTAGTGAGAGAAAAGCTGATAGCCAGGTGTCACTGGCTGCCAACAGCGTAGCGTGTGAGAGACTCTGTGTCATCCATAGACAAAGTCAACTGTTAATAATCCTTTTGCAAGTCCACCTCCAGGGTCCTTGAGTTTTACTCCCTCTACATAGATCCTGTTGACCGAAGCCTCCCTTTTTAGTCGTCCTGGCTGGAGCTGAACTGAACAGCGAGCGCGTTTCGGCTTTTATGGTCCCAGTTGTTTAGTTTTCATAATTCCTGGAGGGCAAAATCATGATCTCGAAATAACCATCAACACAGCCACATGTTTCGACCCTCACAAGAAACATTTACTCCCGAGAAATAGCTACTCGTTCCAGTATTGTGAGAAGCAAGCGTGTTTTCCATCTGACAGCCTGCGACTCAACCTCCTCATACAGACTCTGCAGGTGTCTAAAACTGAGCGGTTTTCTCTCGTGTTGCTCATATTCCTGCAGCCGGTCAATCGAGGACAGATGCTTATGCTTAAAAGAGAGCTCCTGACAAAATAAGTGTACTCAATATTAAAAGTAATAAAAGAAAACAAGAAAGGCAGCATTATTTTGTGAAGGTCTGAACCTGAAACCAAACTGGCAGCTCACAGCACGACTCCCTTATAGGTTTCAGCTAAATTATGGCCAATTAGACGCTGCTGATGATGTTCTTTAATAAATTCCCTCTGCTTCAACCACTAACTGTACCAAGCCAAGACTTTTGCAAAGCGTTACTCTCCTACTGACTTATCAGTCAAAAAGTAATAACCATGGAAATGAAGAAAGCTCCAAAGTAACCAGAGAAATGCCAGTTTGTGTCTCTACGATGAGATTTAAGCATAAAGCGAAGTGCTGTAAAACCTCAGGTGACTACACAAGCTTTAAAAAGCCAGAACATGTGAGGACACACAGTGTCTCTGTCTCAGGGCTGAATGCAGTCGAACTGGCTGGTTGGGTTTGTTCCTGCAAGTCTGTGCGACTGAAGCCAAACTCGGTGACTTTCTAGTACTGTAAGCACTCCTACTACCACGACTGCTGATGCTGCCGAGGTTACAAAATGAACTGAAACGAAGCGCTGCAGCTTTGCAGCTCAACAGGGCGGTGTTTATTAGAGCTAAATACACTCAGGAGGGTCTTACCTGTAGCAGGGGAGGGCGGAGCCAGGGGGAGGACGGCCATTGGATATGAAAGAGAAAGAAAAAAATGTGTCATTAGTGACACATGATGCTCACATTTCACAGCACATGTACAGAGTCGCTCAGGGATCAGGTTATACAGGCAGTCAGGAAGCACGCCCACGTGCATGACAGTAACCTGCTTATTTTAGTTTATGGTTACAGCAAGTAGGTCAGAAATAATTATTTATTCTCCTTTTCTTTGTCTGATCAAACTCTTACAGCATGACATTTCCTGGGCAACTTCCCCATTTATTATTCAAAAGTCTAATGAGGTCTTGATCAGAGAAAAAGAGGACCAAAATAGTTGTAATCTCTCCTGTTTTCCCCTTTTATTAGTAATTTGAAGACTAAAGTCATACGCAGTGTGTACGTGCGTGTTGCAGCTTTTTTTTCTAAGGTAACTGCTACTGAATTTATTCTTGGTCTCTACTAGAATCGCTTTGCATAATTCACAAATGAAAATAATCCTTATTTAGTTTATAATGAGTTCAGACCAAACATTCAGTAAAATGTAAAGCAAATCATCATAAACTCGTGTCAGGAAAGGTGAAAAGAGACATCTCACGTGGGTGAATACTTTGCGTGTTGTGGTATGGGGAGCCGAAACTGTATGCTTCAACCTCGCAGTGCATTTTCATCGCAATCTACACACACACACACAAAAAAAAAGGAATGTAAACTAAACATGCCACCACCTGGGGGGCAAATCAATTCGGGCCTTTTGTGGAGTGACGAAAAGTGAAAGAAAGTTTGGGATGCTGAAAGACTAAACCAGAACGTGAGGAACACAGGAGATCAACCCACGTATGAGCCGTCACAATTCACAGGTTGCTGTAATATGTGAAGTATAGAAAGAAAGTGATGAGGTTTATTTTCATTGGTTGGCTGTGTTGCACAAATTGTGAGAATCCTTGACGTCTCATTAAACAGTCATATCCAGGACAATTCAAACTAATTCACCACTAAATGGGAGTTTGCTCAGGAGCATCACAACAGCATGGTCAGCAGTAAAAATGGCCGCATGAAGCATTAAAATATGTGAATGCATCAGCGTGACACAGCATTGATCATATTACTCACTGTGTGCAAGTTTCACCAACATCTGACCCATACTCTAGAAGGAGCAGCGATTTTGGTAAAAACAGAAACGTGCCCATAAATTGACCACTATGACCCTGACCTTGTGCACAATTTAGGCGAAGACCCATTAGAAGATTACTGTGTACAAATTTCACTAAAATCTGACCAATACCGTAGTAGGAGTAGCATTTTTTGAGATTTCTGGATGGACAAACAAACAGACAAAAGACACCTTGCTATGGCGTTAGCTCTGCGGTCCTTCACCCAGATGAGCTAAGAAGACCATCACTGTCAACATGCAGAATGATCTTTAAACTGCTTCGTGCATGGTAGTCACTACAGCGGAAAGCTATTCAAAAGCCATTTTCTTTAATATGCATGTGCTCCGTTGCTATAGTTCTTGACTGAAGGATGTCTTGATTAATGCATGAAAGGGTTAACAACCCCTGCAATCCCTGTGAAGGCTAAGTCATCATCAGTGATGACCCCAACCCCAGCTCCAGACTCTGAATCTGACTGCACTTGTATTACCAAAACAAGCCAGGGTTAGCATCATTACTGATGACTTAGACCTCACAGGGTTAAACCAAGGGTCCTCTGATTGGTAGAAGGTTTGAACAGCAGGCAAGTGGGGCTTCTGTGCCTGAGATGACCATATTAGGGATATCCCCTCTCTATGACATCATACAGCGCCAAGAGAAGAAAAACAACATAAAAAACTGAGCATTCAGAGCAACTGAAGCCTGAGCTTGTGGCTCACCGGGTTTACTTGTACATACACTGACCTCATTATTTGAAACTTTTCTTATGTTTAATATGAATATTTACCATTGAAACAGCCCGTTTCTCGCCATTTCCCTTCCTTAACAATGGCTTCTTGACAGCCACCCTTCCACTGAGACTATTTCTGATGAGGCTTTAATGAACAGTAGATGGATCGACTGAAAGTCCACATGCATCTCTCTGGTCCTGTGTCAGATCTTTGCTGGGTTTTTTCCTATTTCTTAAGGGCATGACTTTCAAGATAGGTTAAGTGGCTTGACAGGCAAAAAACATACCTGTAAAAATGATCAAGCACAAGAACTGGACTGAAACTGAGTGAAAAAGCGGCCGATGTCCAAAGAAACGCTTTGAAAGATCTTCAAACAGCCTGCAGAACTGTTGCTCAATTCCACTTAAAAAAAACCTCAGGACTTTTTCACAGTACTGTGTCCAACAGCAAATAGCAGAAAAGCAGAACAGGTCCACTTTCAACATTTTAAACCTAAAACTTAGTTTTATGGAACTAATCTGGACTTTAAACCAAATAAGCCTGACACATGGTATCTTTGGAAACACCATGACTTCCACTTGAAATTCGAACATGGTCGCCAGCTCTGAGCAAACCTGGTGACAACTGACGCTTCAAGCTGTTGACTGTCAGCAGGAGGGATGGGGGATGTTATTCCCTGAGACAAACCCAACAACCAGGCATTTTCCATTTCTTCTTGACTCTGAAAACCAACCAGAGCGTTCACGTCACGTCACTAAGTGAAGCTCCAAGAAATGTGAACTTTAAACCAAAAACTGAATCTTCACCAGCCTTCTGAAGTGCAAAGACACCTTTTCTGCCAACCTGACATCAAAGTCAGACGTTAATACCCTGCAGCTCCGACCAGCATCGCTCAAATGACAGAACAAAATGTTTTCCTTAATTAACACTGAGCAGCAGACATCAGGCATCCATTTTCTTTCCTAAATAGATTTATAGTGTTTTGGAATGAAACCCATCCAATGTAAACTCTGGCTCAGCCTCACCACAGAAACTTTGGACTAAACAGTCCAAAAGTGGAACAGGCGGGTAGCTGCTCGTCCCCAGACGGAGGGACAGAGCCTCTGGATGGCATCGTCACAGATCCAGGATTAAGAAATCATCAGTCGAGCGTGACTTTGTGTCAGTAAACACCGCTGGTTGAGAAGAAAAGAGGCCTGGGAATGCTGCAGGAAAGCTTGTTTTCCATCAGTCTTTGGAACTCGACAGAACATCACCCGTAACTACAAACGTTTGTCCAAACCAGCGACCCCTCTTTTACGTCACGCTGACCGCAATGGAAAGAAGTCTGTGGGACTTCGCTGCGGCATCCTGTGGGGTTTTATTTGTGCTGGTGTTTTATTAAACCTGTCATTTCTATGTATCAGCAGAAAGCTGGACAGAGGCCAGTTTGTGGCTTCCAAGACACAGCGATTTGTAACGTAAACTCTGTCATAATCATTACAAAAGCTGGAACTAACAATTTTTTTTCCTCTTTGAAATGTCAGAAAAAATCTTAAGAATTGAGCACTGCGACTTCCCAGAGCTCATATCAGAATCTTTGGAGTATAAAAGAGTCCAAAATCCAAACGCCCTCCATCTGCAGTAACACTGAACACAGACAAGCAGCACAGTTTTTACAGGCCTTATAACATCTATACCTCCATTTTTACATTTAATACAGACTGTACAGGTCTTTATCTTACTTCTGCTCTCTGAGCTGCAAACGAAAGAGATAAAAAGAGATAAAGGTGCATCCTTTTCCTGTTAGGGTAAGCAGAAGCAAATTGCTGTGGAGTTTCATTTCTGGCTGTTATCTCTGGGCAAATGAGCCAAAAATCGAATATGAGACACTGGATCTGTCCGTCTGCGGACGGGAATCTCTCGCCTTCCCTTCCAGCATCGCGGGGGAGGGCGACAGGTTTTATTTGTCGATCCCAAACCGGCTCCTAAAAATACACAGCACACGGCTAAAAATATTTCATTGGAGCGCTGCTGCGCACATGGATCGTTTCAAGATCTCCGTCAGCTGCTGCTGCTGCTGCAGCTCAATAGGAAACACATGATGTGCTACCTTCAAACAGCTGGAGGGGGCGGCGAGAGGGTTTATGTGTTTGTGATTTCCCCGCACCCCGTCTGCATGTACACAACGTCGTGGGTTTAACGCTGCTGAAGATTAAGTCACTTTGCTCTAATTTGGTAATGGGTCCAAGCTTTGCTTCTTCCATTGTAAAAAAAAAAACACCCAGCAAGGCCAGTCTGGTGCCTAAAATCTTGTTTTTACATTTAATTACTTACAAAGGCAGAAAAATTACAGATGGAGCCTTTATAATTTTAACCTGGGGGCCTCTGAGGACCCACCAGGTCACCAGCGACGGGTCTAGGGTAAAGGTTAGAGTTTTGCTTTAGCCACATAGGTAGAGTTTGTCAATTTTCAAATTGCTCCTTCCAGCTTACACAGAGCAATTCCTGCATGGAGGAAGGAAGGAATATTTAGTGCTAGTTACTTGCATTTGATAGGAGCATTTGCATCCTTCCAACAGTCTCTCCCAAAACACGACTTCTTTAAATACCTCCAGGTCAGAATTTATGCAATATCACACAGATGATTGTTTGAAACATCTTGTTGGCTCTCATATTACATTTTTTTCATATATTAATAATACCCTGCAGACTGATTTCCCGGCCAATGTTTAGCTGAGCTGAGTGAAAAACTATCAGAAGATCTGTGGAACACGAGTTTGAAATATACCCAAACATGTTCAATTAATGCGCAATGCTGTCTAAGCCGTTCCAGCTGCACCACAGATTACAGAATTCAAGGATGAAACTACACAGAATATTTCCGAAAAATTTCACCTCAGTGTGATAAATGTGATCCAGCAGATGCAGCTCTGGTGCAGAGCTTTGTCTTATGCCCAAACCCGCCCTTACATATACATTACATATATATTATGTACATATTACTATTACTATTAGTGCATTTCGGTTTTATTTTATTTTATCCTATCTTACTTTATCTTATTTCCTATTCTGTATGGTGTTTATGTGTCACAGTTTGTATTATGTTAAATTTTCACTTTGTTTAAAAATGCTGCTCCAACAAGCCTTTTAATTGGCCCCTGGGGACAAATAAAGTTTTTTGAATTGACTTGAATTGATGGAAATATTTAAAACACTTTCAGAAATAATGAAGCCTGAGATAAAACCCCTCCCGATTTTAATTACTCTAGGAATGTCCAAGGAATTTAGGAGACTGCAGACAGCTCAACAGTCTTAGGGACGTCTCACCGCAAAGTTTATTTTTTTAACTTTGGAACAGGTAAGAAGTGTATTCTGCTAAACTTACCATTATCTGGGTTCAGTTTACTGACTATGGTGATCAGGATAAGGGGTTACATGAAGGTGGCTATCAATCCTGAAGTTATCTGGAGAAGTCCAGTTTCAAAGTACAGGCCTCAGATTTATTCTTAAGGCTCGGGGAGTTTAAAAAGATCCCCTATTTAAATATTCAAATTCATCTTAAATCCTGTAACTAATATTGTAGATGTTTATTTAGGGGCACTTGTGGGGAGGGTTTAAAGTTAGGGGCAGCTGATGAAAGGGGAGAAGGAGAATAGATAAGATACGGTTCATTTTGTTTTTTCTTGTTTAGTTGTGGTTACAGATTAGTTTAATATGAACTGTGCAAGTGATTTATTTCATGGATACTGTTTAATGTGGATTATCTTATATGTGTGAAAATGCATTCTTTTGTTTGCCATTTTTCCTTGTTTTATGGTTTGTTTTGTGTTTTTTTGTTTTTGTTTTTGTATCAGTTTTTTTCTTCTTAATTGAAGATGACGAGCAGGAAGACCACACCGCAACTGGAAACAAACTGATTAGATGCCTGAGGTGTAAACATGCCAAAAATATCCACAGTCTAATTTTGAGTCAAACAATTTAGTTTTCCATCTGATTCAAGCCTCCCAAAAGCACCTCTTGTAATCCAGTTCTTTGACCTGCATGTGTTTGTTCTTATTTGAGCAAAAACTCCTTAATTTAACCTGAAATAATTAATAATGAGGTGAAACAGATGCAAATGTGAGGAAGTGAGCTCCCGGTTTTTCCTTGTAAAGCAACGGTTCAGTCACATGCAGGTAGATTTTCTCCAGTCACCAGGCTGCAGGATGAATTTGTGGCCAAAGCGCTCCGTTTACTTTTGTTCAAATGTGGAAATATCTTTCTAAAGCAGCTTTTGTGTGGGGGTTTAAAAGGAAAATATGATTCAAAGGACTAAATTAGACTCCTGGGGTTGTTCAGCTTCTCTGCAAAAACAGGTGTGTCTGCTCTGCATATGAGAGTGTTTTCAATTATTTTCTGAAGCATCATGTCCACGCCAACAAATTAGTTTCACCTGTTCTGCAGTGTCAGTGTGGTTTTCTATCTGTGAAGGGGTTAAAGCAGTCCTCTACGGTGTGTAGAGTGATTACACAACCGCAGCCATTGTTTTGGTGTTTGGGCCCAGCGGCGAGGACGGCCAGTTTGCCGACATGTCTGAACCAGCTGGAAGGAGGCGCCGGCTCCTCTTTCATCTGCAGGCGCTCAAGTATGTAAACAAGAGGAGCAGCGCTGCGAAGGATCGCCGGAGTGGAGGAAGCGTAGCGGTTAAAACTGGGCCGAAAAACTCGCTTTGAGAACTCGAGACATGAGCTCATTTCTCTGGAGCCCCGAACAGATGGACTCCAATTAACAATGAAATACTGATGGAAGTGGGGGTCTGTTCACAAAATGATTTTCTTTAAGTCCTTAAAAAGATTTTGTTTACTATGATGGAAAATAAAAAACAAATTTGCATATTTAGATAATAATATCCCTAAATGTTTTAATAATTTTGCTTAAAAAGCTGCTAAAAATCTGCTTTCACATACTTTGAAAACTTTCTCCATACTGACAACTACTGAATTGATTTAGGGTTCCCCACAGATTTAGATCGCTTTTATGGTAGGAGCGTATGTGCTTTTGTGCCAAATTACTAAATATTATCAATGACAAGTTTCACTTCTGCAAATATTTTATTTGCCACGTTCTTAGCCTGCCAAGGCTGAATGTGGAATTGTATGAGGAAGTCAGGAGCGGCAGAGAATTATGTGAAGGTGGTGCAGGACATGTATGAGGACAGTGAGACAGTGGTGAGGTGTGCAGCAGGAGTGACAGCTGGGTTGAAGGTGGGGATGAGATTACGTCAGGGATCAGCTCTGAGCCCCTTCTTGTTTGCAATGGTGATGGACAGATTGACAGATGAGATCAGGCAGGAGTCTCCATGGACTATGATGTTTGCAGACAACATCGTGATCTGTAGTAAGAGTAGGGAGGAGGTGGAAGAGAGCCTGGAGAGGTGGAGGTATGCACTGGGGAGAAGAGGAATGAAAGTCAGTAGAAACAAGACAGAGTACATGTGCATAAATGAGAAGGAGGCAGGTGGAACGGTGAAGATGCAAGGAGTAGATGTGGTGAAGGTTGATGAGTTTAAATACTTGGGATCAACCATCCAAAGCAACGGACAGAGCACAAGAGAGGTGAAGAAGAGCATGCAGGCAGGGTGGAGTGGGTGGAGACGAGTGTCAGAGGTACTTTGTGACAGAAGGATATCAGCAAGAGTGAAAGGGAAGGTGGCCCTGACAAAAAGACAGGAGGTGGAGCTGGAGATGGCAGAACTGAAGATGTTGAGATTTTCCCTGGGAGTGACCAGGATGGACAGGATTAGAAATGAGTACATCA
>VUQH01022876.1:54406-76442 GCA_015106775.1 Etroplus canarensis | reverse complement strand
AGATTTTCTCTTCTGCAGTGGTGAAAGTTGTATTCTGATCAGTTCAGTAAAACTACAAATTTAAAAATACGCTATTACAAGTACTCCAAAACCACACCTAAGTAAAAGTAGAGAACGCGCTTTCGTTATCAAATAAAAATAGTTGCTCTGCAGAATAATCATTTGTGTAATTTATATATTTTTGTAAATGACATTATTGTGCATTATTAGACTGTGCATAGTGTTCTTGCTCGTCTTTGCACACTCCATTAACATCCAGAAACAACAACAACAAAACCTCTGTGACTCATACTACATGCCTTCCCTTTTTAGACATCTGCACAGTATTGGAAGAGTAATGATTTGGGCTTGTTTTGCAGCCAAGGGACCTGGGCACTTTAGAGTCACTAAGTCGACCTCGAACTCCTCTGTATAGTAAAGTATTGTGGAGTCAAATGCGAGGCTGTCTGTTGGACAGCTAAAGCTTGGCCCAAATTGGGTCATTCAACAGGACAGTGATCCCAAGCACACCAGCAGATCTACAATAGAATGGCTAAAGAAGATTAGAGTCAAAGTGCTGCAGTGGCCCAGTCGAAGTCCAGACCTCTGCCCAACTTAAATGCTGTGGGGGGACCTTAAGAGAGCTGTGCACAAATCAAATGCCCAAAAACTTCAATGAACTGAAGCAATGTTGTAAAGAAGAGTGAAACAAAATTCCTCCACAACAATGTGAGAGACTGATAAAGTCATACAGAGAACCATTACCTCTAGTTATTGCTGGTAAGGTGATTCTACAAGCTATTGAATTATAGGACATACTTTAGTTTTTCACAGGATTGCATGGAGTTCTCTGAAAGCATTTGTTTTCACTTGGCTGTAAGTAATGTAGGCTGCAGGCCAGTAGATGTCCTTGCTTTCACCTGGGTCTTCTGAGGGTGACTTTTCTTATGGATAGTTTCGCTGATGCTCCATTTTCAGTTTGTTTAAATGCTCTCTTTCTATGCTGATCAGCACTGCCTATGGTTCTGGCTGAACTCACAGCTTCATAAATGACACATGAGGCTTCACCATAAAAGCATTGTAGCTGGTGGAGCTGAAGCTGGTTTTTATCTTTGTTGAATTAACTGATGATTAATAGTTGAGGAAAGAAGAATGAAAAGTTTAGTTACAACTTTAATTTGTTTCATTATTTGGACTGTTTTCTAATCTTTTTATATTGTGCCTTAAAGAGTCATTTAGATGAAACTGTCTGAGAAGAGAGTAATGGCTGGTGAATTGCTCTCTGAAACATTCAAAATGAGTAAAAAAAAGTCCCAATTTAGCACGGCTTTTGTGTAAGAGGTCACCAGATAAAAAGGTTGGGATGCACTGATTTAATTTTTGCCAATACACTGGCTCTTATAATCTTATCTTTTCAGCCATGCTACAAGCACTGCTCTGGGGTTTGCATTCGCAACAACTATAGTTGGACTGCCCTGAGATTTGGTGAAAACTCTCATGTTTCCCTCAAGATGAATTTGGTGTCATTATGATGATCCTTTAACTTTTAATTGCTAACTTTATTATCTGGTAGATTTGTTTTGATGAAAACAGAATAAAATTCAACTAGTTAATTCAACTGTAAACATTAGATGTTTTGTATCTCTTATTTTTCATTTAGTTCTTCCTGCCATCGTGCTAGGCCAGAACCAGGTGGGCATCCAGTTCCAGACAGATCCAGTGCTCACTCTAACTAATAGTGAAATAGTGTTCACAGTGCTGACCATAACTGATGTCCTGTCCATGACATGGAAATACCAAGGAGTCCCTCTGGGTGTATATTCTGGAGGATCCCCAAATGTGGACCCACCACAACAGTTCCTGGGTAGGGTGACCATCACTGCCAACCAGCTCCGAATTGGAAGTGCCCAGCTCCGAGATGCAGGGAACTACTCGGTGGATGTGCTCCCCTCTCCTTCCACGGGCCTGACTTTTAACTCCAGATCAGTACAACTGAGGGTGTTTGGTAAGAGATAAAGAAGTGACCCTGTCAGTTCATGTTAGAGAGAAGATGAGGAGGAGGGGTGGTAGAGTGTGTGGGAGAGAGAGGTTTTGAGGGAAGTGATAATGTACGGTAGGAATAGAAGGGAGTATAGAGAGAAGAGGGAGGATTCAGGTAGTAAGAGAATTAGTCTGGGAGGTGTAATGAAATTAGTGACCCATAGTAGGCGAGGTAAAATTAATGAAAAAAGAGGAGGGGATGAAGCCAGTGGCTCAGGGCTTTACGCTAATTAAAACTCATTTAATATGCAGTGCTCATGCTCTTAGATGTTTGATATTGTAGTGGTCTAAATGTAGCATTGCATTTACATACAGTACATGCTGTATTTGCATTCATTTATATGCAGCACTGTAATGGAGCCTGAACAGCTGAGTGTCTCTCTTTATTTTCAGTCAGCAGCCCACGCTGCAGAGATGATGTACAGATTTTCTCAACCTTCTTACCACCAGCACTAATAGGGTGCCAGAGAGACCGAATTGTTAGAGGCACTACTCTATTATTGCTGAAAGGTCACATCCTCCAAACTCACCACAGCAAGTTCATGTCATGCAACAGCCGAGTCCTTGAGCACGACTCTCAACCTCCTACTTACTCACTCACAGCTTCCTCTTGAAATGAAAGGCACCTAAAATCCTAAAATAAATACTACTGCTGAGTCATAGGCAAGCAGGTGATATGTAAAAATGGGAGTCATTAGAGCTATTTAGTAGTTGCTCAAATTTTTTTGTTTGTTTGCTGTTGCTGCCACGGTTCTCTCTTAGTCACTGCTTCCTCCTCCATCCGTACGCCCCCTCTTCTCCCTTTCCAATTATTTAACTTAGGCTGCTCGCCAAGAGGCATCTCGGCTACCACTCACACCGTCTGCGCCCTTATTCACCATCTGTGCTTCTATCCGAACGCTGTCCCTTCTCAGCTCTCACTTGCTTTGATTACAACAAATTATCCTCAACAGATACATAAAGCTGCCCTCTATTGTTCTGTCACTCCAATTTTTGAAGTGTGCTCCCTCTCTCTCATACACTCAGGCTCTATACCTACAGCAGTAGTCGCTTTAAAACCCTTTTCACTGTATTTCTGCTTTTGCAGTTCTTTGGTAAAATGTATTTTTTCTCCCTGCAGATGCGGTAGCTGGAGTGAGTCTCTTTGTTCCTTCTATAGCGGTGGAGGGGGGAAATGTTTCTTTGAGCTGTACATGGACTGCTGGGACGCAAATTACAGTCCAGTGGGGCAAAGGAGGCTCAACAATCACTGCCGACTCCAGGATCACCATCTCCGGTGGCTCTCTGGTCATTAACCCAGCCAGACGGAGTGATACGGGGGAGTACACATGTACAGCCAGCAACCCTGTCAGTGCCCGAACCGCCACACAGAGCCTCACTGTCTACTGTGAGTTTGAACTGATTAAGACAAGAGGCAGCTAATCTGCTGTAGCCACTGCAAATAGCAGTAGCTTATCTGCTTACCCACATTGCACAGCATACAGTGTGCTGAACTGCACTCAGATTGTACAGGACATTGTCCAAAAGCTTATTGTGCTGCTTCTGGCTTTGTCTTGATCACATCATTAATTCAGATATGACAGCCTAACAGTAATATCCCATATTACAACTACTACCCTCTGCATCACTGTCCTCGAAGATCCAACACACAGTTTTTGCCCACAAGTAAGTCACATTCTCCAATTCTAGTGGCTACTTGAAGTATTCATCAACAGATATCACTATCACAGTGATGCCTGCAGGGGCTGTTGTACTGCTACTTTCTGGTAATAGCTTGGAAAAGTAAAATTTTATTCATTATTCATTTTATTTTTAATTCATTAATTTATCAGTCTATGAAACAGAAATATTGTGACACCCACACCTTCCCAATGATAACTTAATATACAATCTGCATTTTGCTTTTTTAAAATTGTGCTCATTGTACTTGTGAATTAAATCTTTCTGATGATGATAATATCGTCCTCTGATCATCAACAAACCAGATGGCCCTGACACTCCTGTGCTGACCAAGGACACCCCAAAGGACTGTGTTGGGCAAGGGAATGTGATGGTAGGACAGACGGTACGTCTCACCTGTACATCTAACTCGCTGCCTCCTGCCCTCTTCTCATGGCAACGCGACGGACAGCCAATTGCAGCCAATCAGCCGGACAGTGGGGTGCTCAGCCTTCAGACTTTCTCAACCAATGAGAGTGGCCGATATACCTGCACAGCCAGAAACAGCATCTCTGGAAGCACGTCGGAGCAGAGCATAGTCTTGGCCATCGTAGGTGAGTTATGGTGAACACTGACCTCTCTCTGACTGATAATGATGACAGTTGGTTTTGGACTTCGTCCTCATATCTGTCTTCACGACAGGAGAGGGACAGAAAGTATCCTGGGAGACTGATCTGCTGAGAATGCGGTCAAAGTCATTCAGTGAACCATCTCGACCCATCCCTTTATTTTCGCTTGTTTCTTCCCCTCTCCCTTTCTTTGCAATTACTTTATCATCCTTTTTTAGAATCCTCACCCCCTCTTGTCTCATTTTTTTTATCTCCCTCCTCTTGTTTGTCTGAGCCTCCAGACTCATTATCTTTATTAATTCTCCCCCCTATGACACCATTCCTTCTATTTCAGACGTATGCTTCGATGGAGGGGAAGTGGCGGGGATTGTGATTGGCTCTTTCTTGGGCCTCTTAATCATCGTGCTCCTGATCTTGTTCATTTTCTGTCTAGTGCGAAGGAGGAGGGGTAAGTCCCTGTGTGTGATCACAAACCTTGTGTGTGTCCACTTTTTATTTAAAAGTTTATTTTTGAAGACAAACACTAAAAATGATTTTTCATGATCTATATGTCAATCTTTACTTTAGAAAATAGTCTAGCAATGTTTTCCTGCACTAAAGTGATATTTCTTTTTTCTTTTATTACAGTGCTAAGAGAAGGGGAAACAGTGCTGATTCAAAAGACCAACCCAAATCAAAGGCCTGTTGTAAGCCACTATAAATTTTGCATAGATCTCTGATTCACCCGTGACGCTTTGTGTTGTCCTCATTTCATTTCTTTTCTGCTGTCTCTTCTCATTAAGCCCCCAGATCCACAGCCTAATGGTGTTAGGCATTTGGCTCAAGGTCCTAACCCTCCCCTCTATCAACACAACCCTGACCGCTTATACAGAACCCAACGGGAAAGCCGTGACAACCTACAGACCCTGCCGCTGAACGGCCTGCATAACTCTGACACACACCAACACAATGGCCATACCCACACAAATGGACTCCTACACACTACTATTCAGAACACCAATTCATACCCACACAATGGAATTGACAACCAGGCTTTCACGCATGCCGAAGCTCAGAATGTAAACACACTCCCAAACACACAGCAGCAAAGTCCTAACATTGTCATACAGACTGATGCTACCCAGGGCAGAGCCCAGCTACCGGTGGTTCACGTCAGACTGAGCACACAGCCCCAAACTGCACAACCAAACAACAATGCACAGTTACCTACCATTCATCTCAATCTTAGCTCATATCCAACCAGTGGCCAACAGATACAGCAAGACAGCTCATTTCCCCTTACCAATACAGCCAATAATAACATGTCAGAAATCCAACACAACTTGACACATACAGGGCAATCTAATCCCAGAATGCAAAGTGGCTTGTCTTATCCGAGTAATTCCCAGCTGAATGGTCAAGTAAACACTGACCGGCAAAATCAGACTGGACTTATCCCAACTGGATATACACATTATAACCATAATAACACTTCCCAGCGAAATGCCAACACACAGACATACCAGCAGGACCGAGAACATCAGAGGAGGGCTGATAGGAACTCAGGAAGACAAGAGGCCACTCCAAGCTCCTCCCACCGACAGCTGCCTTGGGATCGCCTCAGAGGGACACCAGCATATCCCAGTGGCACACTACAAAGAGGACAGACATCACCTGAGTACACCTCTGAGACTACAGACTATACCAGCCACCCCCCCATACGACAGGGAAGAACACAAAACAGATCTCAGCCTCAAACTCAGAGACGAACTGCTTCCCGTAGCAGAAGTTCACACAGACAAGATGGATCATCAGTGGACAGACACACGCGGCGCCACTCAGCTGATTTTGATCATGTAATGTCTAGCATTTTAACACAGCTTGAACCCTCACGCCACACACAGAGAAGCTCCCACACACAAACGGAAAGTACTCAGCGAGATATCAGAGGTTTGCCTGGTAGCCAGACTGCCCCTAGGCAGGAAGCCACTCACAGCAATAACCCCCAGGCACTGCCTCTCAATGCCTCTGTAGGCCACTCTACTGTGTCACAAGGACCCACCATACAGCAGGGACTGACTGCACTGCAGGGTGCAGATACTAGAGCTTTGGCCGATCCTAATCACCTTCAGCAGACATACACAGTTCAGCAAAACAGAACAGCACCAATTCAAACACCGCCACAAGGCCTGGACACACATACACAGCCTGTCACACGTGGTGCCGGTCAGCCTCGCCAAGGAGGCACTGCTCCAGTCCCATACCCCTCTGCCCAGCCAAAACCCAGTAACCTCACCCAGGCAACACTTAAAGCACACACTGAGAAGGCTCAAACATTTCAGAATCGGAGACAACAGACACAGGCAGCCCTGCTTCACCCTGGACCACAGACTCAAGCTCCAGCTGGTGGGGCTCAGCACCCACCAACTCCTCCTCCTGTTATCCCTCTCACACAATTTCAGACCCTCCCCAAGGAGCGCACCCACCATAAATCTTCCACTAGAGGCCCACAGCCTGCCAGACCTCCTGTTAACATACCAGTGACTCAACGACCCAATCATGCTCAGCGCCATCATGCTGCGATGCCTACTAACCACCACCATCATCATCCTCGAAATGGCCATGTTAGTGCACACAGGCATGCTCACGTCAACGCTCGTGGCCATGGGCACCCAGCCCACTTAGCCCACCAATGGCAGGTGAGTATGAGACACAGCATGTCAGTTTGAAACTGCAGCCAACAAATGCCATATGTTTGACATTACACATTCCCAGCATGAGGTTCTCTCCCTGATGTGCACTTGTGGCTGTGTTGTCCTGCTTCCTCTGTACTCCGTATGCATGCAGGGCCTCCTCCTACTTCCACTGTCTACTCAGCAGTTGGTGCTTTTGTCTGCATTTTTTTTTGAACGATGCTTGACAATACCTTAAAGTGGATGTTGCATTTTTTTTGAATGACAGTCTTCTCTGTGCCATAAAATGTATTTAGTCTTGAGTGTTTGTGACACTGTGGCAGTTTTTAAAAGAAGCATTGTGTGTCAGATGTTCTGCCTTTTTGTGTGTGTGACATGTTGGCAATGAAGGGCTTGTTGTGTTTCCAGCAACAGGCTCACAGAGGGAGACCAAGATGATGACAGATGTCAGCAAACTACACTCTACAACTGTCCCGCATGCACTGACATGAACAAACAGCCGACAGACGTGATTCAATATACCACCAAGCAAGAGTGACTGCACAGGGTTTAGCACTCTGAAAAGCTGTCATACCCTGGTATTTCAGGGTTATTTTTATATAAATAAAATGAACATGTCTCCTGTGGGGATGATGAAATGCAAGTTTCCTGAAAAGAAATTACAAATTATCTCAAAGGAGGCTTGAGCTACCCTTTTATTAATTAAGTAGTTTAAAAAATACTTATATTCAAACTAAAAGCTCCACAATCAGCAAACCCTTTGAAAGACACACATTGTGTCCCAGACCCAAATGTATTGTACTGCTTTGTGCTTCTGAAGCACTGGTCATGAATCAAAATTTGCCAAAGGCCTGTTTAAATGACTCCTGAACAAGTTCATGTCCTCTCATCCATTTATCAACAGGACTAAACAACCCTCTCTTGATAAAATACACTGGTGGTAGTAGCATGAATATCTGTGACTACCTGAGCTGATAGTGACAGACAATAAATGAGAAAGGACCCTGCACAAGATGGACTCAGCCCCTGGGAACAGTTATGAAAGATGAAATTAGTGGCAGGGGTGGTCTTGATTTACTTGGAGCTATTTATTTAGTGGCTTCTGTTTACAGATGCCTCCTGTGACACTTCTCAATTAAAGGGATTCGCCTCAGTGGTGCTGGGAAATAATGCTCTGCTTACTATGAGGGGGATCCCCCCCAAAATGGATGGGCACTTATTAATTAAATGCTTTTATGTGACTTAAATGACTTGGAAAATAATCATAACCATGCATGAATGAGATCAGCATAAAAACTTGAATTGCTGTGCTTTACGGTGAAAAGGCAGTGTAAAAATTTATATATATAGTTCATAAAACTGAAGGAATGGCATTATTTACTTTACAGATTATGTATTTATTCATTGTTTTTTATATATATATATATATATATATATATATATATATATATATATATATATATATATAATATAAACTCTGGGGTGTATTTGTGGATTGATGATTTAAGTTGCACTAACTGATGCCAGCGTTGTTATTTCAAGGATAAAGCTGATGGTGTCCTGTTTCTCCTAACAAGGGGAAAATAACAATGAAGTGATCCTGCTTAAAGTCTGTGTAGCAAAAAATATTAAATTTGTCCTGTGCTCTAGAGCGCCATTGTAACAAAAAAGTAATAAGTACCTACCACTGGACCTGAATTTCACATCCCTAACCCCCAACAAAACTGTTTACTTCTTAGTTTGAAGCTGGTGTCCAACTGTCACCAGATTTTTCTGAAACCCTGCAAAGTGTTTGTGATCATTCTTTTAAAAGATTTACAGATTAAAACAGACATGGGAATCAAAGCCTCAAACAGGTTAAGAAATTTGTAAGCTTTTCTTTTTGCCCCTGGAACTTTTTGACAATATGAAAACAAAACACAGACTATTCTCAAGCCTGGCTTTTAATTTTAGAATGAATAAACCGACATGAAGAACTACAGCAGCAGGCTCCGTCTAAACATCTGGAGCATCAGATTTACTTTACTGCCTTGAAAGATGTCTGTTTCTGGTTTTGGAAAATTAATGCATGTAAATAGTTCATACAGATGTTCCATGTGAGATTATAAAACTACAGTATCTTGTGAGGAATTTGTGAATCAGTGGGGATTGACATGATTTTTTAAATCTCATTTTATTAATAACAATAAAGATATTTTGCTATTATGTGCCTTTCCACATTCACTACCTTACAGCCATCACCATAGAAGATACTTTTCAAAGACTATTCACAGACAAATGCACTCTGGAGAGCACATTCTTCCAAACATGAGGATTCTTGTTTTCAGTGCAGAATACCTCCTCATGCATGTTGACAATAAGTCAAGCCACAAAAGCCCCTTATTTATTCTGGTGTTCTTCTGTATCACAGAGCTGTTTGCAGTCTGAGCATATTTCTGCTCACTGTGTCTATAGTGCTAATTATTCATGGCGCCTGTGTATACCGAGTGCTGTTGTTGATTCTGCTCAGATAAATCTGTTCCTTCGGCTTGCTGTGGAGGTGCGGAGTGTGTGTTTGGATCACAGCTCCATCAGTCTCCCAATCCCCTGCTCCCACTTGTACGTCACCTCTGATGAACAGTCCTGCTGCTCACTATTGGAGACACTTCACGGTAGTCTAGCACTGTAATGAGTGGAGATGGAGTGCATTTGAGTACCTGGTACCAGAATAGTTTACAGCATTGCCAACCAGTTCCAGATGAAAGCTGTGATTTATGAAAAGTTTGGAGCAGTTTTACAAATGAAGTACTTTGTATACTATGCTGTGCCTGCTATCTTTGGAGGGAAGTGTGTGGTTTATGGCCTAAACAACTCAAGTGAAATTGCAAGGCATTTTGGAGTCTTCGAACACAGAACGCAGTAAACCTCAAAAGCTTGTGTTGCCACCTTCCCTGGGCCAATTTGCATGTAAATCTGCTTGTGTTGGTTTATTATACTGATTTAAAGTGATTTACTGTGACTGCCACAAGTAATTGTAATTGTTTACGCATCCCTTTGGAGGCATAAATTAAAGGAAAACATAACTCAAGTGCTGTGTGTGCAAAGAGGGCATTTTTTTGTACTGATGAATACTCGTTTTGGAGAGTGTCAGATCGCAGCAATGAGCTTTCCTGACTCAAGTGTGTACAGCACCAGTGTTGATTTTACTCAGGAGACTGTGGTAGATTTGCTCAGAAAACCTTAATACCACAATATGGCCAATATAATCCTAATCCAATCTTAATTTAAATTCAGTGTAGCTCAGCAGGCACATGCATTTGTATATCTGATGGCATTTTTTAGTTTGTGAAAAACATTGGAGCAGCCATAAAGCCCAGATGTAATTTAGTTCAATTAAGTAGCCTCTCCAAGTGAACATAAACTGAAAAAACCTCCTTTCCTTTGTTCACAGAGTTGATGGTGGTTTACTCCACCACAAGGGGAAGAAAGGGGTCAGGCATGGTAGTCCTCATAAGTCCATATGATCATTGAGATGAACTGTAAAGCCCTTTGAGATCAGTGTGTCCATCCCTCTCAAAGTGTCCTTGGGCAAGACATTGAACCCCTGCTGCTGTGCACTGACCCCTTCAGCGAAACAGCATGTGAATATGAGTGTCAGAGGAATATGAAATGAAGCAAATTTATGATTAAACTTTGCACACAGGATAACTGAAAATAGACTATGTCTCTAAATTTATTGCTTCACTGTGTCCCACAGTCATCTATCCTTGCAAAATGTCCTTGACCAGGACAGTGAATCCCCAGAAGTTCACTAACTGTAAATCGATCTAGACGGGAGTGTCTAAAATGTAAATCATAAGTCGAAACTGCACTGTGTCAGCCACAGACTCCATGCTTCCTAACCCACAAGGGGGAGCCATGTGAGAGGATTTCTGACGTCTATTGATCACTTTCCACCATTTTTTTCTCCTCCTCAAGGCCTTTACCATCTGTGCAACTTTGACAGTGTGTGCTGAAATTAAATGCAAGCCAAAGGCAAAGTAATTTTTTCTGTGGTCCAGCTAAGAAAAATAAAACACCAGGAAAAAACATCACAATGTGCAGCAATAGGAATATCCTCAATTGTCACAGACATGTTTACAGAAGTCTAAAGGTGCCTGCTGCCTTCAGGGATACAAATCAAACACAATAACTTCAAAGACTTTTGTACCAGCACAATCTTTTGTTTAATCAATTGAGCGTATCGTGCTGTGTTTAATATTTTCCCCGTGGTTTGGCTTTCAAATAAAGACAGGCTGTTTTATTGATATTTTCCACAGTAAAATAAATCCAAAACAAGCCTGAAACCTTGTAGAAATTCTGTATCTTATACTCTATTCAACATAACCTCTGTAGCATAAAAAGGCAACAATGAAAAAAATCAATTTGTCATAAATACCCTCCTGTCGCTACACAGATATTTTTTTTTTTTTTTACAGATGATTCCCATTCCTAAGTTTAAAGATAGAAACAACCAGTGTTTTTGAGCTTTACCGTAAATGTACATAAGAGCTACTTAGAGCAGTGGGCTGATAATGAAACTGCGCTAAGACATCACCCCCTGCTAGAATAACACTAAAAGTTTTCAAATAAAACTGAAGTTCCCTGTTTGCAGACTGCAGCCAGTGATGGAAGCTATACAGAAGAAAGTGCACATTCATCTTTGGTGTTCAAAGAAAGAGCAGATTCTTCAAATTTGTAGCACAGATAGTTCTCATAATTAAGCCATAGAAAATCCAACATCAGCAGAAAAAAGAAAAATGATTTTGCAAAACTGAGCAGATGCACAATTCACTAAACGTGTATGTGAGCCTACAACAGTGAGACATGCACAACCACGGTTACTGAGAGAGAGAGCACTATTCAACAAAATGGCTTAAAATTAATATCATGTTTAATTTAGTGTTTTTGGTCCATATAATTTGTATCTAAACCCCCTCCTAACCATCCATTCATCCATTCATCCATCCATTTTAGTCCACTTATCCAATTCAGGGTTGCAGGGAGATTGGAGCCTATCCCAGCTGTTGCATCTAAACACCTTTCTACTAATTTTCACAACATGAACAGATTACTCTTCACCATTTAAAAGGCACAAGCACACTGTAGAGTGTAATGTGGCACATTTCTTGGGACATTTTTGAAGTTCTCACCTCTGAAAATGCATTCTTCAAAGCATCTCATCCATACAGCAAACACTATCGACACAACAGGCTGTTATTTGCGCCAAACCTTTAATGAATTAAAATGATCTTTTGTGTCATTGTGTACACTGTGGTGGACAAAATGTTCAAATATTTTTCCAGATTGGCAGAGGACTGTGGAAGTGTGCTCCTTAGCCTCTATTTTCCTACACGCTTTCCTTGACACTGAATAGCTTCTTTACCAGTATATCATTTTTTTTCTGAAAATAACTGACTTTTGTGGTGTATCAAAGTGATTACTTTTCAGATGCTAATTTCAGAAGCACAAAGTTTACTTCCCACTTCGTAAAGGAAAAGAGCACTCGCATGTAGGCTAATGACAAAGGTCACACAGCACAGTACTTACAATACCAGACAACTAGCAGAAAAAAAAATACACAGCACTGCACAGAATAAAAGTATGGAGACTACAAGTGCTAAGAAATATGTATAGAGGAACCAAAACATGGGTCTGCTCTGTAACAAATATAGTGCTGAGAATCATTGCCAATTCAGCTGATTTGTCCACAGATTCTCTTCAGCATTCTCTCACCACCCACTTTTTGGGTATTGTGGGTGGGAGCCCCTTTGTGTACAGAACTGCCTCAATTCTTCATGGCATGGATTCAACAAAGTACTGGAAATGCTCCTCAGAGATGTTGATGTATAGTGCCATGACAGTGCCATGCAATTGCTCAGCTGAAAATCCCAAAGGTGCTCTATTAGATTGAGATCTGATGATTGTGGCGATTATTTGAGTGCAGTGAACTCATTGTCGTGTTCAAGAAACCAATTTGAAATAATTTGAGCTATATGTCATAGTGTGCTATCCTGCTGAAGCAGCCATTAGAAGATGGCTACTCTGTGGTCACAAAGGGATGGACATGGTCAGCAACAATACTCAGGTAGGCTGTGGAATTTATATGATGCTCCACTAGTACTAAGGGGCCCAAAACGTGTCAAGAAAATATTGCTCACACCTCCCTTTCACGTTGCCTATGCCAAATTGTGACCCGGACATCTGAATGTTGCAGCAGAAATTAAAACTCAGTTTCCTATTCTTAGTTGACATGAGTGGCACCCAGTGTGGTCTTCTGCTGCTGTATTCCCATCTGCTTCAAGATTAGATGTGTTGCGCATTCAGAGATGCTTTTCTGCACACCTTGGTTGTAATGAGTGGGTTACTGGTCTTTCCTAACAACTTAAAGCAGTCTGGCCATTGTCCTCTGACCTCTGGTACAAACAAGACATTTTCACCGAGAGAAGTGCTTACTCTATATTTGTCTTTCTCAGACAATTCTCTGTAAACCCTGCAGATGGTTGTGTGGGGAAAAGCCCAGTAGATCAGCAGTTTCTGAAATGCTCAGAAGAGCAACATTCAAAGTCATTTCAGTCACCTTTCTTCCCCACTCTGATGCTCAGTTTGAACTTCAGCAGGTCATCTTGATCATGCGTACATGCTTAAATGCACTGAGTTGCTGCCACATGACTACCTGATTAGATATTTCCTTTAAATGCTGGTGAGTCAGTGCATCTAAGAAAGTGGCCAGTGAGTGTACATACGGCAGCTATCTACCACACTTTTCTACATCTTCCTATTTTGTGTAGATTTGGACAATTATGTGCAATTAGATGGACTATGCTGCATATGATGACTTAGTAGTATAACTCAGCAACCAATGTTTGTTCAAATTGTAGGCAATTGTACGGAATCCTTTGCCCAGATGAGCTAAAACATTTTCAAATGCTAACAAACTGTGAAAAATGCTCTTTACGATGTGGACAAATGACAGAGTTGTGAAGCATTTCACACATTTTTTGACAGCTTCAGTAGACAAGAATTGGGCCACAGCAATCAAGAAAACAGTGACACTAGAATCATTTCTGCCGAAAAGCCACCACTGTGGCCACAAGGGACATTTACAGAGAAAAAGTAACCACCAGAATATAGTGCAGCACTTGCAGAAAGTTAGTGGTTAAAGTCAGAACTTGTTCCCATCTGAGTTGGTCATGCTGAATCACGATTATGAGTAAATTAACTGAGCAAGTTAAAGTTTAAGATGAAGAATGTGTTATTTCTTCTCTCTAAACAAACACCATTTAAAAACCAGGGAATGCATGCAGTTAAATAACACACATCTTATAGTAGATAAGCTTCAGATGTTCAAACCTACCAACTGGTGGTGACAGGGACCAGATGATGAATGCAGTGGCAAACCTGCAGTCATGGTGCATGTTTACCACATTACATGGTTTACTATGGGAGGAACTTTAAAAACAGATCCGTGAGAGTTTGTTGTTATCTAACTCAGATCCCAGTCCTTTGAATGCTAGTGTGAAGTAGGGTGCAGTAAGCCTGTATTGCACTGGGGGCTTGATTAAACACAGCAGAGTGGTCTTATTTCCATCTTGTCACATACTTAGCAACACACACTAAGAATAGTTGTTCAGACACCTGCCTTCCAGAAGAAAGTCCAGTGACTTTGCAGTCTTTTCAGTTTTTAAAGCAGTTTTTATAAATGATGCTAAGGCGGTACACAAATGAGTCCTGACCATGATTTCATGTGTGATTGTGTGATTATTTAGGGGCAAGAATGAGAAAGAGAAGCACCCAAACTGAAGACCCACATACTTGTAATCATATGTCTGTCAGTGGAGCTTTAAATACCCTGCGAGACAGAGGTTTCACTTAGTTACTAGCCCGACTGTGTTTTCATGCCACCAGCTGGATATATTTCATTCTCTTGGATTGGTTTACACTGCTGGCCTACTTTCTTGTGACTCTGAAGTAGCAAAGACAATCAAAAACTTGTTTCCCTGTGATCCAGGTGTCAGATAGTCTTGAACTTTGTTTCTTTGGGTGTTTATTGGTGCCTGACCAGTGTAGAAACAGTAGGGTTCGCTCCTTTTGGCTTATCAGAGTCCTCACAAAGTTATAGTGTATGTACTTAAGGCAAGGTGTTATACGGATGGACTGTGTGATATGCCACGTTATCAGTTCACGTGCTGCAGGGTGCAATAAACTATACTGAACACACAAGCCTAATGAAGCTGCTGCTTATGTTAATTTTGCTCCATGTGCCATATATTTTTTTACAGCAGGTCATATTTTCAGCTAATGCCCAGGTTCTTATGTATATCCCTGCATTGTTATTAACAACAGCATGCATGTTATTTGACATGGATGTGTTACCCAGCTTATTTGAGCTCTGCGGCAGCAATGACTACTTTTAAATTCCTTATATATTCTTCACACCCACAGTAAAAACTGAGAATGCTCTTGATTGTCAGACTAGTGAACTGCATTAAATTTATCTCTGTTTTAGCAACTCATTACAAATTAATGACTGCAGTATGCAGTAAGTCAAGGAGTTTTGTAAGCAATGTCCTTAAACACAGTTATAATATCAAGGGACTTTGGGTTTTTAAAGAATACAAAAAAAAGGTAAATATTCATGATAACATTATCCAAAGTAATTTAGGGTTGAACTGCACCAAGGCCCAGTATAAGATAAGCGAAGCTTATCTTTGAACTGTGAATTATGCAGAGCTACTCTTTTAGTCCAAGAATAAAAACAGGTCACGTTTAAATGATGAGTACAGTCATGTAGTCATACTGTATACCTCAGCTACAGACAATTTATAGAAGGTAGTCTTTCACAAATACATTGATAAGCACTTAAAAATGTAAAAAGCCAGGCAACTTTTCTATTAAAAACAAAGATATGGGATTTTAATTATTCAAATTAAGTTGAAAGCAACTATTTATAATAATTTCAAAAGACTTTTTACCTTTCATTTTCCCAATGGGACTTCTTTTTGAAATGGGTGGCTGACTGACTAGAGTTAGACCAAAAAAAGTGAAGTCCATGAAAATCTACGCAATTTTCAATTCACTTTAATTTATATCACTCCAGTTCACAACAACTGTTACCTCAAGGTGCTCAAGGTGTACTGTAATGTAAAGACCCTACAATATTAGAGAAAACACCAACAATTAGACAATCGGCTGTGAGCAGGCACTTGGCGATGGTGGGAAGGAAGAGCTCCCTTTTAAGAGGAAGATACTGCCAGCAGAACCAGGGAGGGGCAGCCATCTGCCTTGACCACAAGGGCATGAGGGGAAAGAGAAGGGGAAAACAAGAGCATAGATAGACAGGGACAAAACAAACTACAGTATGGGAGGCAGAAGACAAAGTTTAATGACATGCAGTAGTGGCATATAAATGCAAGGGTAGTGAAAAGAGGTGAGAGGAGAAGAAATTCCCAGTACAACATGGGAGGTTCTCCAGCAGCCTGAGCTTTGTTGATTCTTAGAAGAGAAAGTGGAGGAGGTTAGTGATCATCACACAGTAAAATTATGTGAACATAACAGCGTGCTTCACAATGTGGTGAGACTACAATATACTGTGGTTTCCTGTGCCCTTATTAGAAAAAGCAAGGGACTAAAAAATTATGTTAAGGTAACCCACACCATAAACAACACCTAGTTTTTTTTCTTTTCTTTTTTTTTCACTAACAGACACAGAGTATATAGAAATTTTCCACTGTCTGCTTCTCATTTCTGCTGGGGAACTAAAGACACTTTATAATCTAGGTAGTTCCTTTTTATACATGAAGTTCATATATTTTTGCCTGTCTTTAACAAACTTTCTATTGTATTCATGAGATAAAGGTTAATATGTAAAATACATAAATGGAAAGTAACCTTCTGAAGTGTAACACAAAATCAAAAAACAGATGTACTTAACTAAAATACTGTAAATGTTGTATTTTCCTCCCAGTTCACAATTATGTATTAATTTGTTGCGGTTTGTCACATTTGTTCACATATGCTTGTGGTTGTAAAATTTCAAAATGTGGAGAAGTTAAAAGGTGAATTAATTCTTTTGCAAGGCACTGTATGAACTTTATCAAACAGGAACGTTTTAAGCCTAATCTTGAAAGAAGACTGGGTGCCTGTTTCCTGAATCCAAACTGGGATCTGATTCCACAGGAGAGGGGCCTGGTAGCTGAAGATTTTGCCTCCCATTCTACTCTTAGAAACTGCTGGAACAACATGTAAGCTTGCACTCTGAGAATGAGGTGCTCTATTGGGAAAACATAGTACTATGAGGTCTTTAAGTTATGATGGGGCTGATTGTTCAAGACTGTATGTGAAGAGAAAGATTTTAAGTTTGGTTCTGGATTTAACAGGGAGCCAGTGAAGAGAAGCCAATATAGTGGATGTATGATCTCTCTTTCTAATTCCTGCTAGTACTCTCTCTGCAGCATTTTTGATCAACTAATGTCTTTTTAGGGAGCTTTCAGAACAGCCTGATAAAAAAAAAGAACTGCAATATTCCGGTTGAGAGGTAACAAATGTAAAAATGACTTTTTCAGCATCCCTCTGAGACAGGATGTTTCTGGTGCTTTGTGAATAGTGTGGAAGTTTGGGGGAAATAAGTGGTGGAAACGTGTGGAAATGACAAAAATGAGAAACAGTTTAAAGCAGGGTAGGGCTGTTTCCAGAGGGATATACTAATTTAGAAAAAGTAAGCAAAGAGCCACACCTTGGATAACTTGGATAACTGAAATGAAACAGTTAATCTAGCCTAGGTGTTACCAGTTGTTTGATATGCACTAAAGTGTACTTCAGTTCAATATTAGTTAAAACTCACAGAAGTTATTTGCCTTGAGATTCCTCAATGTAATGCCACCACTCATTAATTTTTTGGGGTTATTTTATTTTCATGGAGAAATGCATTTAATTTTAATCAGAATTTTGAGATCTTTTAAAGGAGACCTTCATTTTATTCCTGGCATAGTAGAAAACAACAAAATAGGTCACAGAACAAACGAACAAGCAATCAAAGAGATAAGTGCATGCAAAACATTAATCAATACACAAGTAGGTTGGGTGGTATGGGGAAAATTGCGTTAAAATAATTAGCTGAAATCTGAAAAGCTTAATTTTGGACTCTATTGATTGCTTTGGTCTGACATCTAAATGCTCTTGGTTTTTATTTTCAGTAATTAGTTTTTTACAGAATAAGTTAATCATCACTTCTGCAAACCAGTGATGGGCTTTTGTTATGACTATTATTATTATTATTATTTTTTTTTTTTGGCATTTAAGACTAAGTAATTAGTCAGAAAATAATGACACTGAAAATCAGCATTGGTTGCAGATATTGTACCAATATGTTCTTGCTTTTTTTGGCTTGTCTTTGTGTTGCAAAAAGTGGCCCAGGGGGTCTTATAATATCTCTGGCCCTCAAAATGCCACTGCAGTGCCATGTGACCTCATGTTAAGTAGGCCTTTGGGGGAGTTAACTGTGACATTTATGGTTTTTTGACACATTTAACTTTTATAAAATTGTTCACTATCACATATATTTAGACAGCTTTTGATAAGGACATTATTTTGTAATGTATGTTGATGGTCTTAAGGAAATTATATTTTCACTTACTTATAAAAAGTGATGTTGTCCAGTCAGCCTTCAGCGAATAAGTTAAGCAAAAAGCACTGCAGATCAAAAACTCAGAAATATACATTAAGTTTAATTTATCTTAAATTTTGAAGAGGCCTCAAAGCCTAATTTCTTTTACTGCACAATATCTAATATGTATAAAAGATGAAATTGTTTATTTAGCATGGCAGTGCATTTTCCATGTGGATGCTTGAATTAGGGGTGATTAGTCCATTTATTTAAAACTGCTCTAATCAGTATTTCAATATTAGATGCCCTGAAAACACGGTTTCTAATGAATGTCATATTTTTTAAGTGAAAATAGATTTTGCTAATTTTGGGATGTATTTCAAGCCAAACTACTATTCAGTTTCCACTAGAACCTATTCTTTGAAGATTGTCCCCTCTCCAAACGACTCTAAAATAACTACAAATAGCTGTGGAAGGCTTGTGACATGGTAGCTTCAACTAGTGGCATTTGTATTGGACCTCAGTTAAAATCTAAAATAATTTGGAACGCGGTGTATATATATATCTGTGTGTGTATAGCCGTTCCTAGGACAGTGCTCTTCTGGACAGAGATCTCAGATGTCGTTCCTGGAATCTGCTGGAGCCACTCTCCCAGTTCGGGGGGTCACTGCCCCTAGTGTTCCGATTACCATGGGGACCACTGTTGCCTTCACCTTCCACATCTTTTCTAGTTCTTCTCTCAGCTTTTGGTATTTCTCGAGCTTTTCATGTTCCTTCTTACTGACATTGCCATCACTTGGGATTACTACATCTATCACTATGGCCTTTGTCCTCTTCTTCTCCACCACTACTATGTTCAGTTTGTTAGCCATCATGAGTCTGTCCATCTGTGTCTGGAAGTCCCATAAGATCTTAGCTTGGTCATCTCAACCACTTTTGGAGGTGTATCCCATTTTGACCTTGGGACTTTCAGGTCATACTCAGCACTGATATTCATGTACACTATGCCTGCTACTTGGTTAGGCTGTTCCATGTATGCCTTGCCTGCTATCATCTTGTACCCTGCTTTTATGTGCTGGATTGTCTCTGGACAATCTCTGCACAGCCTGCACCTGGGGTCTCGCCTGGTGTGGCAGACCCCAGGTGCATATTACTAACACCCAAGGAAGCGTGAGGGGGTCTTGCCCAAGGACCGTACTGGAGGTATGGTCTGGTCTCCCATGTGAAAGGTAGCCAGTCTTACCACTACACTATATACATATAGCTTTGACTCATATTTCTGCATATTTCTCACATATATAAAGTAGCATCTAATCTTACAGTGCCACACATACTGTACTGTACAACACCTGGCAGGTGGTTAATGGCAGTAGTAGCATTGTATACTAATGTGCTGGAAAAACAAGGTAAAATATGTACTTAAGAGCCACTTCATTGTGTATACCTGTTAACACAAACATCTAATCAGCCAATCACATGGCAGTGACTCAGTGTATTTAGTCATATAGACATGGTCAAGACAACCTACTAAAATTCAAACTGAGCATCAGAAAGGTGAAGAAAAGGTGATTAAAGTGGCTTTGAACAGGCATGGTTGTTGGTGCAAAAAAGGCTGGTGTGTCAGAAACTGCAGATCTCCTGGGATTTTTTCCCTTAACCATCTCTAGGGTTTAGAGAAACTGGGCCAAAAAAGAGAAAATATCCAGTGAGTGACAGACTTCTAAAAGAAAATGTCAGTGGTCAGAGAAGAATGATCAGACTACTTTGATAAGAAGGTAGCAGTAACTCAAATAACCACTTATTACAACCATCTATACAGAAGAGCATTTCTAGATGCGCAACATATCAAACCTTGAAGCAGATGGGCTACAGCTACAGAAGACCACACTGGGTGCCATTCTGTCAGCTAAGAACAGGGAACTGTAGCTTCAAATCTCATTGGCTCATCAAAATTGGAAAATAAAAGTTTGTAAAACTGTTGCCTGGACAGACGAGTCTTGATTTCTGCTGCAACATTCAGATGGTAGGGTCAGAACTTGGCATAAACAACATGAAAGAATGGATCCACCCTGTCCTATAAGATAAGATACGCTACGACTGTGGAAATTTGTTACAGCTGCAAGACAAAGTTACAGCAGCACCTGTATCAAATGTTGTTGGTGGTGCAATGATGTGGGGGGTATTTTCTTGTCACACTTTGGGCCCCTTAGTTCTAACTGACCATTTTTTAAATCCCAAAGCTTTCCCAAGTATTGTTGCTGACTATGCCCTTTATGATTGAGGTGTACCCATCTTCTGAGGGCCACTTCCAGCAGGATAATGTGCCATGTCACAAAGCTCAAATCTTCTCAGAGTGGTTCCTTGAACATGACAGTGAGTTGACTGTACTCAAATGACCTCCACAGTCACCAGGTCTCAATTCAATAGAGCAGTTTTGGCATGTGTTGAAACATAAGATTTGTATCATGGATGTACAGCCAGCAATATCTGCAGCAACACACAGTTGCTGCAGATATCAGGTCACTATGGACTGAACTCTCTGAGGAATGCTTTCAGCACTTTGTTTAATCTATGGTACAAAGAATTAAAGCAGTTATGAAGGCAAAAGAGGTCCAACCCAGTACTAACAAGGTGTATCTAATAAAATGGCCAGTGAATGTATATTTTACAACAGAAAACAGTCATAAAATAAGCAATTAGCAAAAGTAATGTCACACATTCTATGCACCAATCAGAAGTTAGAATTTATTCTTTTAAATTTAGATCACTGTGCTACTGTCAGTAGAATCTGATCAGACTTTCCTACAGAGTCCTGATGAAAGAGTTTATCAAAGCTGCACCACTGATTGTTACTGATTTTTGTCATGAATATTTCATGTTTGGAGATATGCATATGATTTTAAACCAAATTTTGACATGTTTTAAAGGGGGCATGTTAGGCTAATTTCTAAATCTGTACTTTACTTATTCATAGCTAAAAAATAACCCTAATTTATCTTTTAATAAGCCTTGATGCAGCCCTTCAGCTAAGGCCATTTCAGCATGGACGCCAGCTTACTTCTGATTGGCTGCACAGCACAAACAGAAGGCTTGAACAGCAAGTGGCTGGGGCGTTTTTGCTCAGAGAAGGAGCTGTGCACCGGAGATGACCATATTAGTCAGATATGCTTTATCTGACATCATACAGAACCAAACGTAGAAAAAAGTTCTGAGACAGACTGTTTAGACCAATCTGAAGCTCAGATTTCAGCTCTAATAGGGTTTTAGGGTTTACTTTTACATACACTATACGTATACATACACTATGTAAGTGCGCACACATGCGCGCACACATGTGCATGCATACACACACACACACACACACATATATATATATATATATATATATATATATATATATATATATATATATATATATATATATATATATATAT
>VUQH01022876.1:41126-54386 GCA_015106775.1 Etroplus canarensis | reverse complement strand
ACACATACGCACACATATATATATATAAACACACACACACACACACACACATATATATATATATATATATATATATATATATATATATATATATATATATATATATAAGCAGGTACCTTTAAAATAATCAGACCCCATTTTTAGAAACATTTCTTCAGAAATACTTCCCTGTGTCTTTCTGTAATAATCACTTCTCTACTTAGTAGTTTTCTTTACTTAGTTTGGACGTGGTTTCTACCACTGAGGGAGGTTTTCCTCATTTACATAGTAAATTATTTTCAATAATAAGACTTTTTTTAATCAGCTCACCTTTTAGTAATCTTCTCTAAGAAGTGAAATCAGGCAGAGCAATTATTGATATTAGAGCTTCTTATTTTACAGAAAAGTGCTGGTGTGAGGTCATCACCAGCTGACTTTTCATCTAAATGCTCCTTAATGTGGCTAATATTCCCCATGGCGATCATTAAAATTTCATCTCATCTTAACATGGAAGCACAGCTGCTTTCCTGCTTTCATTTGTATTGCACTGCAAAGACACTGAAGAGGTGTATTCTTCCTGTTATTGAATAATTTTCACACTCTGATCACAGGAGTAGTGACTTTCAAGTTTCATCGACCTACAAGGATACATGTGATGCCTTGGTCTTGTGGCTTTGGTCCAATTGGAGGGTCCTTTCATCTTGCCAATCATACACTGTTTGACAAAACCATTGATTCACCTCTCCTCTGCCCCTATAATGAGGCACATTTTATGTGCTATGCTTTTTGATCTTCGAAGAAATTTTGTTTTATCTCTATGATCCAATCTTCTGGTCTGGTCCAGCATCTTTTCAACATCTAGGCCATCCAGTTCAACATATTTAAATCATTTTCCCATAGCACAACTAAACTTGCTTTAACTGAAGTACTTTGTATTCAAGACCTTGAATCAAGGCTGGGTAACTGAGGCAATATTTTTTTTTTTTTTTTGTGGAAGCCAGAACTAGAGTAATCAGGGCTCTAACTGTACTGTAAATAAATAGCAGATAACTAATGTTGACTGAATTTCAAATAATGGTGAAGTACATTGTTCAACAAGCCCTGTTAATAACCAACATGTTATTTTCTGTTGTGCATTTACAGTTTTAAAGCTCATGATGACATGAGACTACTATTGCTTCAAAACTTCAATTGCAATTTGTTTGTGATCTCTGACTTTAAAAAGACAACCATACATGCAACAGCATCAATATCAGCAATAGCACATGTGTGGCAGTGGGTATAAACTGCACAGTGCTTTGAAATGCCACTACAGGAAAGTTTCCTCTAAAGCTTCCTGTTTCTATTTATAAAGAACTGATGTGATGATAATAAAAGTGATTAGCTGGTATGGGTGGGAGGCCGGGGACTTGAAATCTATTTTTTTTTCTTTGACTTTTATAGTGTTGTCTATTTTTACACAGCTAGTCTTTAGACTCGGTTCATATTTGATAAGGTTGCCAGCCAAATGGATTATCTTTTCAACATAGCAAGCTTTATTTCATTGCTGTATCACTGGGAATGAAATAAGTCCAGCTATGTTGGAGCCAAAGTCACTCTTCAAATAGCAATATGCTAGCTAACAGCCACTGAACTCTTCTGTCGAGATGGAAGAATTATGTTGTTATTTTTTCTCTGTCTGTACAAACATAAGGAAGCTTATAGGTTCATGCTCTGGGTATTAACAGAGGGATTAGTGAGAAGGCTTGGGGATGCTTAAGTCTGTGAAGCGCAGAGTTGCAATCTCCTCATTGTTGAAATATCTACTTGATGTAACGTAATTAATTCATTCACTTCAAACGATCTTAAGTCTTATAGGTTTTAGCATGGAAGCAGATTTCAGTTGCAATCATTCTTTCTGTGTTGCATCTAATGTAGTCTTGTTTTAGCATATTGTTTGTCTCATCAAATGAGTAAGTGGAAGACGTTGATCAGATCAACTCTGAAACTGAGATTATGAAGCTTTTCTCTTTCTACTATGTTCAGCTACCTAAAAATAATTAGACTCTTATGCAACTGACTATCCACTATAAACCACATCAATGGAATGCAATGGTAAGACATTACTTACAGTCATGTGAAAAAGAAAGTACACCTTTTCTTTCTAGGGTTTTACATATCTGGACAAAATAATAAAACCATCAGGGCCTTAGCAGGTCTTATAAATAGGTAATTACAACCTCACACATTACATATTATACCGTGCCATCATTTATTTAACAAAAATAAGCCAAGGTGCTGCTTCCATAGGAGTTAAGTGGGTATGTAACAGCCAGGTGCTGCTAATCAGTGGCATTTGATTAACTGATCAGCAGCCAGTTGACCACCTCTATACAAGTTGAATTTTTGGCGATTTGGTGGTCTGACGCATTCAGGTGTGTGTTAACACAATGTCACAATCAGCAATGAACTTTTGCTGCCCATCAATCTGGGAAGGATTATAGGGCCATTTCCAAACAATTTGAAGTCCATCATCTAAGTGAGAAAGCTTATTCACAAGTAGAAAACATTCAAATCATCTTCTCAAGCATGGTTGTTCCAGCAATTTCTCCACAAGGTCAGACTGGGAAATGCTCAGAGAAATTGCAGAAAATCCAAGAGCGACATGTCAGACTCTACAGGCCTTAGTTAGCATGTTAAATGTTAAAGTTCATGGCAGTACAATTCAAAAAAGAATAAACAAGTATGGTTTGTTCGAAAGGGTTGCCAGGAGAAAGCTTCTTCTCTCTTAAAAGAAAACTGTCAGCTTAAGCTTGCAAAATTGCATGTGAACAATTCCCGAGACTTCTGGAACAATGTCCTTTGAACAGATGGGACCAAAGTGAAGATGTTTGGCAATAATCCACAGTGCCACATTTGGTGGCCTATTAGCATAAGTACCCAATACCAACTGTCAAGCACAGTGGTGGAGTGGTGATGATTTGGGCTTATTTTGTCGCCACAGGAACTGAGCATGTTGCAGGTATTAGTAAACCATGAACTCCTCTGTATACCAAATAAAATTTGAGGCCATCTGTCTGACCTTGTAAAGCTTGGCCAAAATTTGATCAAACAAATGATCAATGATCCCAAACATACAAGCAAATGTACACCAGAATATCTGAAAAAGAAAAGAATCAAGGTGTTGGAATGGCCCAAAGTCCAAGCCTAAACCCTACTGAAATGCTATGCCTTAAGAAAACTGTGATTGAATGAATACTGACAAACTTCAACTGAAGCAAAAAAAAGTGGGGCAAAATTTCTCCACAATGATGTGAGAGACTGATAAAGTCATACAGAAAACAATTTCTCCCTGGGGATTAATAAAGTATTCTGATTCTGACTTCAAGTTGTTGTCGTCGTTGTTGTCTACCACTTTTCCAGGGGTCCGGGGGGTGGAGGCAACAGTTTGAACAGAGAAGCCCAGACTTTCCTCTCCCCAGCCAACTCCTCCAGCTTTTCAGGGGCAACATCAAGGCGTTCCCAAGCCAGCTGGGAGACATAGTCTCTCCAGCATGTCCTGGGTCTGCCCCTGGGTCTACTCCCTGAGGGATGTCCCTGAAACACCTAATTAGATTCCTGAACCACCTTAGCTGGCTCCTTTCAATGTGGAGGAGCAGCGACTCTACTCTGAGCCTCTCCTGGATGACTGAATTCCTCACCTTATCTCTAAGGGTGAGTCCATCATCTCTACAGAGAAAGCTAATTTCAGACACTTGTATTCGCAATGTCATTCTTTTGGTCATTACCCAAATTTCATGAGCATAGGTGAGGGTAGGAACATAGATTGAATGGTAAATCGACAGCTTTGCCTTAGAGCTCAGCTCCCTCTTCACTACAACAGACTATGTCCGCATCACTGCAGACGATGCTCCGATCCTTTGTCAATCGCTCACTCCATTCTCCCCCTCTCTTGTGAATAATACCGCAAGATACTTGAACTCCTCCACTTGGGGTAGGACCTAGTCTTGAACCTTGAGAAGGCAATCCACCCTGAATACCACAGACTCAGACTTGGAGGTACTGATTCTCATTCCAGATGCTGCGCACTCAGTAACAAACTTTCCCAGCAAGGCCTTTGGGTCACTGCTTGAAGAAGCAACCAGGGAGGTACGAGGGACGCAGTCGAATGCCTTCTTCAAGTCCACAAAACACACAGACTGTTTGGGCAAACTCCCACACACCCTTTAGGATCCTTGAGAGGGCAAACAGCTGGTCTGATATACCACGGCCAGGACGAAAACCACATTGTTCCTTCTGAAACCAAGCTTTGATCAATGGCCAGACTCTCCTCTCCAGTAGCTTGGCATAGACCTCTCCAGGAAGGCTGAGGAGTGCGATCCCTGTATAATTGGAATACACCTTCTGGTCCCCCTTCTTGAAGAGGGGAACCACCACCCCAGTTTGCCATGCCAAAGGTACTGCCCCTAACTTCCATGTGACGTTGCAGAGACGTGTCAACTAGGACAGCCCTTAAACATCCAGAGTCTTAAGGTACTTGGGACGAATCTCATCTACATCCGGGGTCCTGCCACTGAAGAGTTTTTTAACTTCTGCAACCTCAACCCCTGTAATGGGCGAGTCACTGCCCTCATTCTCAGGCTCTGTTTCTGCTATGGAAGTCGTGTCAGTGGGATTGAGGAGATCCTTGAAGTATTCCTTCCACCTTTCAACCATACCCTCAGTTGAGGTCAGCAATTCACCACCTGCACTATGCACACAGTGCAAACAGGGAGCCACTTTCCCCTCCTGAGTTGCCAGATGATTCATCAGAATCTCTTCGAGGCCAACCGAAAGTTTGCTCCATATTCTCACCAAAATCTTCCCACATCTGAGTTTTTGCCTTGGCAATCACCCGAGCTGCACTCTGCATGGCCTGCTGGTACAGCTCAGCTGCTTCAGGAGTCCCACAAGCTAAGACTCTTTCTTTAGCTTGGTGGCCCCTTTCATCTCTGATGTGCACCATTTTGTTCGGAGGTTGCCACCATGAGAGGCACCGACAACCTTACGGTCACAGCTCTGAGCAGCTGCTTCAGTATAGGAGGTGGAGAACATTGCCCATTCAGACTCCATGTCTCCAGTCTTCTTCTGACTGTGGTAAAGTTCTTCAGGAGTTAAAGACCTCTTTGACAGGGTCCTCTGCCAGACGTCCCCATCACACCCTCACTATATGTTTGGGTCTGCTGGGTCAGAATGGCATCCTCCCCTGCCATCAGATCCAACTCACTACCAGGTAGGGGTTGGTTGACAGCTCTGCACCTCTCTTCACTCAAGTATCCGAGACACATGATCGCAGATCTGATGATACAATAACAAAATCAATCATTGACCTGCAACCTAGGGCGTCTTGGTGCCAAGTGCACATATGGATGCTCTTATACTTGAACAAGGTGTTCATTATGGACAAACTGTGGTTAGCACAGAAGTCCAATAACTAAACACCACTCGGGTTCAGACTGGGCAAGCTGTACTTCCCAATCACACCCATCCAGGTTTCACTGTCATCACCCATGTGGATGGTAAAGTCCCCCAGTAGGACAATGGAGTCCCCAAGAGGAGCACTTTCCAGCACACCAGTCAGAGACAGGCACTCTGAAACATAATTTGGCACATAGACACAAATGATGGTCATGACCCATTTCCCAACCCGAAGATGCAGGGAAACAACCCTTTCGTGCGCCGGGGAAAACCCCAACATAGAGGAGGCCAGTCAGGGGGAACAAGAATGCCCACCCCCTGCTAAGGTCCAACCCCTCTCCAGGAGTATGGTTCCAGGACCTGAGCAGTGGATTGAGGTGAGCCCAACTATTTCTATTTCATGCACCAGGTCAAGCTCCTTCCCCACCAGAGACTTACTTCAAATTATTCCTGCTAAAGGTGGTTCTGCGAAATATCGAATCGTAGGATGTAGTTTGTTTTTCACACATGGCTTCTGCATTTTGGCTTATATCTAGTCACTAAATGATGACACAGTGTAATAAGCCACATGTTCTTGTTCATCTGAGGTTGTATTTACAGTACCTTGTGAAAGTATTCATACATTTTGACATATTACAACCATATTACAACCATAAACGTAAATGTATTTCATTGGGATTTCACGTGATAGACTAAGACATAGTAGTGCATAATTGTGAAGTGGAAAGAAAATGATAATTGGTTTTCAAAAGTTTTTAACTAAATATATGAAAATTGTGGCTTGCTTATGTATTCAGCCCTCCTGAGTCAGTACTTTGTAGAACCACCATCGTTGCAATTACAGCTGCAAGTCTTTTGGGGGTATGTCTCTACCAGCTTGCACATCTAGAGACTGAAATATTTGCCCTCATCTTTGCAAATTATCTCAAGCTCAGTCAGATTGGATTGAGAACATCTATGAATAGCAATTTTTAAGTTTTGTCACAGATTCTCAATTGGATTTAGGTCTGGACTTTGACTGAGCATTTCTACTATTTCTGACACATGAACATGCTTCGATCTAAACTACCACTGTAGCTCTGGCTGTGTCTTTAGGGTCGATGTCCTGCTGCAAAGGGAACCTTTGCCCCAGTCTCAAGTCTTTTGCAGGTTTTAATAGGCTTTGTTCTGATATTGCCCTGTATTTGGCTCCATCCATCTTCCCATCAGTTCTGACCAGCTTCCCTGTCCCAGCTGAAAAAAAGCAACTCTACAGCATGATGCTGCCACTACCATATTTCATTGAGGAGGTGGTGTGTTCAGGGTGATGTGCAGTGTTAGTTTTCTACCACACATAACATTCTACATTTAGGCCAAAAAATAAAATTTTGGTTTCATCTGATCAGAGCACCTTCTTCCACATGTTTGCTGTGTCCCCTACATGACTCGTGGTAAACTGAAACCTAAACTTCTTATGGCTTTCTTCTTGCCACTCTTCCATAAATGGCCAGATTTGTGGAGTGCAAAACTAATAACTACCCTGTGGATAGGTTCTCCCACCTGAGCTGTGGCTCTCTGCAGCTCCTCCAGAGTTAGCATGGGTCTCTTGGCCTCTCCTCTGATTAATGCTCTTCTTGCCCGGCCTGTCACTTTAGGTGGACAGCCATGTCTTGGCATGTTTGCAGTTGTTCCATACTCTTTCCATTTTTGGATGATGAATGGAGCAGTGCCTATAACCTAACCCTGCTTTAAACTTCTCCACAACTTTATCCTTGACCTGCCTGGTGTGTTCCTTGAGCTTCATGAACATTTTTGTTCACTAATTTTCTTTAACAAACCTCTGAGACCTTCACAGAATAGCTGTATTTATGATGATATTAAATTGCACACATGTGGACTCTATTCACTAATTAGGTGACTTCTGAAGGCAGTTGGTTACACTAGATTTTTCTTTTGGAGACGCTGAATATATATGCATGTCACATTTTTTAGATTTTTATTTGTAAAACTTTTGAAACCAGTGTCCAATTGCTTAAGATAAGCATAATTATCTGAACTTAATACTTAAAAAAGTAAAAATATTGATTATAAAGTGTCTTTAGTTCTCCAGCAGAATTGAGAAGTTGACAGTGGAAACATTTTTATATACTCTGTGTCTCTTAATAAAAAAAGGAAAAGAAAAAAAGCTAGGTGTTGCTTATGGTGTGGGTTACCTCAGCAGAAACTTTTTTTGTTCCTTCCTCTTTCTAATGAAGACACAGGAAACCAGTGTTTATTTAGAGTTTCACCATTTACTGTAAAGCATGGATGTAAAGCACGTAATTTTGTTCACATCATTCAACTACGTGATCATCTCTAACCTGTTCCACTTTCTCTTTAAAGGGCTGCTGATACGACAGTGAAGCAGCTCTTGTATCAGTCGCTCATGTTTGTGCTCTTCAGCAACACAAACCCTGACACTTTGTAACAGCCATGAAAATTGAACTTCAAAGTGCTCTTTCCCACTGAGCACAAAGCAGACGGATGCAGGAATAGCCAATTCATTATCAGAGTCAGAATCAGAATATTTTATTAATCCCAGGGGGAGATTGCAATAAAAATATAAATATTATTTTGATAATATCATGTGGCAGTTTGAAATTTGAGCATATTTTTCATGCGTGACAGTTATTAAAATCTTTTCAATTATTAATTCATGTCAGTGATCATATATCCCCGTATTTTATGTAAATATTCAGAATTCATGAGAAATGTACTTTATTTATAGTTAGAAGCTCCATTAAACATTATTGCCCCCTCTCTGTAGTTAACCCCAGGAGTAAAACTTAAAAAACAAAGAAAAAACTCTCGTGGGGGTAATTAATCATTTTATCGTGGTAAAAATAGAACAATAAAAAAGACTGTTTCAATATTTTAAGTCATTATTTTGAGATGGACAGAAGACTCCACATGAATATTTTTTTCATTACTGAGGCCTGATGAATTCATGCAACAATATTTTCCACCTCTTGCTTATATAATGCCTTATTTTATTCCTGCTGCTTCAGTAACCACACAGACTGCTGCTCTGAACATTTTTCTCTCTACTTCGACAGCCATGTCCTTGTTCTGTTTTGTGTGTGCTGTCACAAATATCATCCTATTGCGTCAGCTTTGTCTGACTACATTTCCAGTGTTCTGAGCTCCAAAAAACACCTAAGGGTTGTGGGTCTGTTGCTGCCATTCACAGCCTGTTTTCACACCACTCAACCTGTCCAGTACCGCTGGGAAAATCCCTAGTTTCCCTTTTACACACGTATCTGCAGCACCTGCCTGAAACCTCAACGCTTATTTATTTTGTGGATTGAGAAGCACACATACCACACCTAAAAGAATTGATCCGCCTTTTTCGTTTCCATGACGCTCATTACTGCCCCCAAAGTGCCCTAGTAATGTTACAGCTAAGGCAACAATTAATTCTATCAGCTAAAACACAAGCATCAGCAATATTCAATACATTCTTTATATTAAACCAGACAGCACGGTTTAATATAAAGAATTTAGCCAGCTCGCCTAGGCCCTTCTGTGTGGAGTTTGCATGTTCTCCCCATGGGTTCTCTTTGGGTGCTCCGGCTTCCTCCCACAGTCCTAAGACGTTCTAAGGGTTAACTGGCGATTCTAAATTGACTGTAGGTGTGAATGTGTGCCTGAATGGTTGTTTGTCTCTCTGTGTTGGCTCTGCGACAGACTGGCAATCTGACCTGTCCTGTACCCTGCCTTTTGGCCTATGACAGCTGGGATAGGTTCCAGCACCCCCCTGTGACCCTGAATTGGATAAGCAGAAGAAGATTAATGAATAAATATTAAAGGTTAAAACACATAATTTGTCTGTAATCAACGAATCGCCTAAATGCATTTTAATCTTCGTTGAAAAATACATCTCTTTTATGATTTTTGTTTAAGGATTGACCATGAAAAAGGTTCAGATCCACTGGCCAGCTGAGGCCTTTCTGCGTGGAGTTTGCAGGTTCTTCCAGTGCCTGTGTGGTTTGGATTTAGGCATGAATGGTTGACTGTCTCTCTGTGTTAGCCCTGCGATACACTGGTGACCCGCCTCATGCCCTATGACAGCTGGGATAGGCTTCAGTGCCCCGGCAACTCTGAACTGGATAAGCTAAAGAAAATGAATGGTGGGATTGCCCATGGTTTGGGTCAAAGCATGCTGGGGTTTTGGCTTAAAAATATTTTTTTAATGTTAAGGTGGCTTCATTATAATGGTTAGACTAATAACCAGTAATAATAATGGCCATCCATCCATTCATCTCAACCCCCTCATTATTTGGACTGGTCACCTATAATAATGTCATTTTTTCTCCTCCTTTACTCCAGTCATAATTACTAAAGACACTGGGAGGCTTTGATGGCAAACAGATGTTGATTTGAGGCACTCGCCCACTGATACAGATGTTCATCCTGGTCTTTCTTTTTACTTAGGATTGTGCTTGTCATTTAGGAAGTTTGCTGTGAAATCTGGGAGTTTTAGAAAGTTAGTGAACATATGCTTCCATTAAACATGACAAAATAAAAGGTGGTTATTTTGCCAGCTGATTTGAGTATTTGCAGGCACATTTACGTTTGACTGCTTTTGAATCATTTATAGAAGTAAAAATGTTAGAATTTGTCCACCAGAATTTTGTTTCCAGTTGTGTGGCTTTGGAAAAGCATTTAGATCTTGATATTTAAAAATAAAATGAATAGAGTGTAGCATGGCTGTCATATTTTCACCAGACTATGACTGAACAAAAATGAGAAATTCAAAGTTTTCTAGATTTGGTGGTTGGGAATGTGAATATTTTTTCAAGTCCCCCATCTTCCTTTTTTTTTGCTTTTATGTAAAACTATGAACTTAATAATAAAATGTTCAATGATCTAACCCTTGTCTGCTGTTACACATTTGTACTTGTATTTCAATGTTTTAGATTTTCCATTGGTAGTGGCAACAACCTAATAAGAAAAACAATACTCTGAGTCTGATATCATTTTATAAGTTAGGAGAAAGATGAATATAAAATGTACCTTTGGATGTTCCCTTGTATTGTCCCCAAGAGGTCGCCACAGCGGATTAATCCGCATTTGGCAGAGGTTTTACGCTGGATGTCCTTCCTGAAGAAACCCTCTATGGTGCGATGGGCTTGTGTTCCCACCTGGAATTGAATCATAGACCTTTGCTTGTAAGGCAAATGTGTAAACCACTACACCACAGGGAACCCAAGGTAAAATATAAAATCAGAAAGTGTAAAACAGGACCAAATATGTATTTCCATTTTTTGATTTCTTCCTCTTTCTCTTGGCAAGAGGCTGAATTGTCTGCGGTTAATCAGTAAAGCGGGTTGTCCTGCAGTGATGAAACATGACAAAGTATTACACAAAACTTTTTGGTTAGACAGCATCTTAGAAACTCCTTGATGTCACTCTGTAAAATCAGCTCCTACAGCGGGATGCACTAGTTTGCACAACACAATGTAGTTGTCCAAATTTATGTGTAGAATACAAACAAGATGATTTCAGACAGAAGCACATCGCCTGAAACTCAAACATTCTCTCTTTAGTTGCTGTCTGGTGTGCAGAGGAAGTTGAAAGAAGGCTTGTAAAATAGGATCAATAGCAGCAACAAGAAGTGACTGACATAATAAAGGGAGTAAATATCTAATATGGAGTTAGGTCAGACAAAATACCCAAGACTCACACATGGGAGTCAAGTGTTTAAGCTTAAGTGAAACTGCCTCAGAGTGATTTACATACATTAAGAAACATCAAAAGGACGCTTTGTTCACCTCTGAGTCATTTTAACTTCTAAAGCTTGTGTCTCTGACTTTTTGAATTGAGCCAGGGCTAACTGAGCTTCTCCATTTAAACCTGCTCAACACAAACTTGACCCTGCTCTAGTGATAACAGGTAGTAAATACTAAATTAAAAAAAAGGGCACTTGACCTCTTATACTTCAGAGTATTTTGAGCTACAGTGGGATACAGAATAATATCTGAAAGTAAAGCCTTGCCAATCTTCAAGTCAGTCATGGTTTATCAGTTTTTTATTACTATGTGCAATATATGACTATTCAAACAAGACAACCACACGGCTGACCGTGCAGTCCTCATCATATGCTGTAAAGGGAGGGACTGCTCTGTCATCTCTTCCATCAAATGCTTCTCTCCACTTTTTCATAATAAAGAAGCAGACATGAAGAAGCAGTGGGCATTGATGACTAAATAGGATTTAATAACCTACGATCAAACAGGCTTGCAGAGACCCTCTGTGCCACTCATATTGAAAAAAAAGGCCAGTTGTTTCCACGGAAACCTTGTTTGGCGAGCTTGGGAGATAAATTGCAGCAATATCTCACTAATAATAATTTCTATTATCTGCTCTGGATGTCTAGATTATCAGGTAAATAGGGGGATGTGCCAGGGGACGGCAGCGTGGAACTGAAGTGAATAGAGAAGATCAAACAGCATTCACCACATAAAGGTGTGCCAAGAAAGATGCACTGGAGGTAAGCTGCGTTTCTCTTTAAAAATATCAAAAAGGGAAGTTTATGGAAGACAGAGAATTTTTTAGGTGAAAGAAAAAGAATCACCATTGTAGACATCGTATTCAGGTTGCATAAAATGGTGAAAAATCTTGGTTTCATCACATTGTTCCAGAAAGTGGTTTTAAAAAAATACTTCCTCTTCTTTGTCACTGGGCTATAAGAGCTGTGTGCTTGTCACACACATTCACTTGTTGCAGATCATTGCACCAAGGGTAAGAAACTAGACTTTGTTTTGATATTTCTCCAGATATTTGTTTTATAGATTATATCAATTTCTTTACTGCTGTCTTAACTTTGCATTTCTTTTAAAAGATGATACAGGAAGCAGATACAGTTGTTGTTTTAACTACCAAACTCTATTGTGAAGTTGTGTCAGCCAAAGCTTTAAGACACTAATTTCCCCATTGTAGTTTATTCCTTAAGTTTATGAGGGTCATCATTTTCACAACATGTCCAGTATTTGTGTATACAGTAAGAACACGAGCTGGAACTTAATGATAAAACCACTGATGCACTGTATTTACAATAAGGAGCAAGCTATAAGACAGTATTATTGCTTGTATACAAATTCATGTGCCAGACCAAAACACTGCCTCCTCATTAAGCGATAATGCACAACTACAATAAATTCTGAAGCTGTGATGTGGAAAGAAATTAAGAAAGAATGTGAGGGAAAAAAACAGCAGATTATTTTGGGATGCGTTCTGTGCTCCTATATCTTGTAAGAAAAAAAATATTTTATAAAAAGCATATTTTTAAATCAAGTGCCAGTGGTATACTTATAGTTTAAAATAGTTGGCTGTGTAGTGGGGTAATCTCTTTCCATTCTCTCTTATCAGCAGAGCTCAAAGCCCTGGAGGAAACGATGAGCGCTGGTTTATTGGTGGGGACAGAAAAAACGGCCTGTCTCATTGGGTTTATTCCAGGACACTGACCCAATAAGAAGCCTTTGTCTTCTGTGCTCTGGACTGCCTAACAGATCAAACCTCACTGTCCTGCAGTCTATCATCCCCAGGGTCAAGGATATAATGCGACATATCTCAATCCTTGCCTGACTTGAGTGACTCACACCGAAGGCCACCATGGAGCGGTGCCATACTGCACTTTGTCTCTCTGTCTACATCATTACCTTTGTGTTGGGCTTCCCAGCAAATGTCCTTGCTTTCTATACTTTCTGTAGGAAAGTGAGCCGGAAACCCTCACCGATTGACATCCTGCTCCTCAACCTGACCATTTCTGACCTCCTATTTCTCCTTTTCCTGCCCTTTAAGATGCAGGAAGTGATGGACAACATG
>VUQH01022876.1:18639-41106 GCA_015106775.1 Etroplus canarensis | reverse complement strand
GTGATGGACAACATGATCTGGGATATGCCCTATGCCCTCTGTCCGCTATCAGGGTTTATCTTCTACATGACCATCTACAACAGCACCTTCTTCCTCACTGCTGTCAGTGTAGAGCGCTACTTGGGTGTAGCTTTCCCCATTCAACACACTCTGAAGCGGCGACCTGTGTATGCTGTTGCTGCCAGCATCTTCTTCTGGATTTTCAGCATCATCCACCTCAGCATTGTGTTTATTGTGCCCTTTATTGGCCAAAACAACGCCCCAGATTCCGCTGAAAGCCTCAGCGCCCTAGTTAACGCTACCAGGGTTGACCAGAAAGAAGTATGCTATGAGAATTTCACTCAGGCTCAGCTGGACGTCCTCCTGCCTGTACGCCTGGAGCTCTGCGTGGTGCTTTTCTGCATCCCTTTCCTGATTTGTAGTTTCTGCTACATCAACTTCATCAGGATTCTGTCTAAGCTGCACCACATTGACCGGCGCCGGCGCCTCCGGGCCATTGGCATGGCTTTAGGGACACTGGTGGTGTTCGCTTTATGTTTTGGACCTTACAACGTTTCACACATTGTGGGTTTTATCAAATGGGAAAGTCCTGCGTGGAGAGACAAGGCCCTGCTGTGCAGCACCTTTAATGCATGTCTAGACCCTCTTATTTTCTACTTCTCTTCCTCTGCTGTGAGAGGGACTGTGGGTAGTATGATGAAAGGGGTTAAACGCCATTTCAACAGGTTTGTGTCTTGTCACATGCTGCAGGCCTCATGCGGGGGAAGTACCAAGACTGAACAAGATAAGGAACAAACACAAGAGGAGATCAATGCTATCTGAGATGACAGAAAGGGACATGTAAATGGCTGCCTTTGCTGTTTTCTTATTTCTTCATCCCTGCAAGCAGAAAATTAATGTTATGTTTGTACTCACACACGTGAAGAATTTGCTTGGCTGTATATAGTGCAAAGTGTTTTTGTTTGACTCTGATAAAATTCCTTTTTTGGAAAAGAAACAAGCCAGGTAACATTTAGTCTGCCTAAGCATGCCATGCCAATTTTGTATGCAGTGCAATATGTAAAACCACAGAGACAGCCTACTTTGAACTGTCATGCAGGATATAAAAAAATTTCTTATACAGAGTAACAGACTTACAGAGCTCCATTAATGCAGACAGGTGTTGTCGAGATGGCAACAAAGCGAATATCTAAGCAACACTTTTGCGCGTCATCTCTGCGCAGTAGAGATTATATGTTCCAACCAACATCTTTAATCATGAGTGGGATATTGTTTGCAACAGTATACTCTATATGTGTCATGGAGCAGTATGATTAAGAAAAATGAATGTGTACATGTAAATGTATAAATGTAGATAAAGGCATGGTGAAAATAACAGGGATATTTGCTTTTTAACTGAACATATGTTTTTATTTGTAATGTTTCTTTTTTCTTATATTTACATATGATATACTTAATATATATAGAAAAAATATATACTTTTTGAAATTTGTATCAAAGGATTGTAATAATATGTAACAAATAAATAAACCTTATTTTCATATCCAAGAACATACATTTTAAGTAACTTCTGACTCGAAGATTGTTTTGTAAAAGCCAGTTGGAGTAAATAGTGTTTGTATGTGTCCATGCATGTGCAATTTTAAATTACGGAAAAGGAAGAAAAGAGTCATAGATGCAAAAATATAGCACGCAAGCAATATTTTCATAACCAAGCTGTATAATAATACACTGAGGTGATTATTAACTACAACAATGACAGCAGTTAGCTACAAGGTGAGTGTTTTTGTATGTATATGAGTGCGTTGAAGAGAAAAGGACTAATTTGTTTTTGATGGACAGGGATGACGGTTATGAAAAGTACATGAAAAGACTGCCTGCATCAAATGATTTCAGTTATGATCAGCAGATTAGTCATGTTGTATATAATGCAAATGCTTTTTCATGTATATAAGTAGGTTAAAAAAACAAGGATTAAGGATGAGCAATAGAAAGTTTATTGAGCCGAAACCTCCCTTTGATTTTGACATCACTAATCTGGTTATACTGTAGATCCATCAAGATGCTCTGCTGTTTAATGTTCATTATTTCTGGCAGTATGTTTTGCTCTTGGCAGTGTGGGAGGGCCTAAATTTAACATGAACTTCCTCCAAAAAGTGAATCAAGATCTCACCCCACACGCTGCAAACATAAACAATGCTATCACACAAGCAAGCTCTGGCGTCAGCTGTAATCCTGTTCTGTGAGGATTAGGCCTGCACAGAGGTTGAGCTGATCACTGTATCTGTTTGACAGGTGGATCATGCATGAAGCATTCATTTTGACAAACAGGCCTTAGTGAATGACTAAGATGTGTGGGTTAACAGCCATTGACACAGTAAACAAACCCAAAAACCTGCTAGTCAGCATACCATAGCATAAAAAGTTATAGAGATAAATAGCTTGCATGTATCAGTATTTAGAGGATATAAGAGGGGAATGCAGAATGCACATACATACAGTACATATGGCTTAAAAGGCGGAGAAAATTTCACATGAAAAAGAGAGACCCATGCCCGTCATTCACTGGTAATTCACAATTAATAATATATTTTTTCCTCTGATGAATCTGGACTTGAATTTGTATGATGTTGTTTGTCAAAGGTTGGTCTGCTGAGGAGAGCTGCACTGAACAGCCGTCAGTCCTTTTTGTTTTCTCTCTCATTTCATTTTGTGTTTCCTGGAAGACAATATTTGGTTATTGCATCACTGTTGACTTTTCTTAACAATGTGAGATGGGTTACGGGGATAAGACAATAAGAAACACAGCCCCATGTGAGTGTGTGTGTGATGTGTTTGCCAAAGGCAGAGGAATACATTGTACTCACATGGCAGACATTATTTTCCCTGTATGACGAAACGTTTGACTGCTGTGGAAAGATTGCGTAAATTAAGTATATGTTTTTAAGCAACGTCATTCAGTTCTTGTTCGAGAGGTTCCCTCTCTCACCTTCCAGTAAAAAAACAATGGCCATTGCGGAGAGGAAACTAATCTTGACAATATTCAAGTATGTAATCAGCTCATTAGGGGGAGCATCTGTAAAGTAGAACATAAAAAAAAAGAGAGAGAAGAAAATAAACACTGATTAGCACTGACCTATCATGTTATTGAGCACGACAGAATTAAATCAGGGAGGTTGAGCTGGCTTTGGTTGATGGACATTCTCCTCCTCCCTGGGAGGAGAGGTGTTTAAAGATTGATTTGAGAAAATCATTAATTTGTTCAAGTATGCAGTAATGCAGGCAATCTGTTGCCTTGGAATGATCAGTGTCTGACCCACATTAAGAGTCAAGTAGGGCAAAGTCTGAGAAAGCGACATGCAGTGAGGCCCTGTCTTTCATGAACTCATGAACAGTGGCAATGAAGGCTGCATTTTATAAAAGGGAGTTTTCTAATATTATTCTTATTTGACTGGTAAATATAACATACAAGCGTGTGTACAGAAAAGCCTCAAGCTTCTCAAGTTGATATTTTTATACTGTCACCTGATCAAATGATGCACTCGTAAGTTCCCTTTAGCTTAAGTGTTTTAGCACTCTTTTAGCAATCTTTGCAACTAAAGAATGAAGCCAGTGCACAAGAATTGCAGTCCTTCAAGTGGCCACTTGAGGCTGACTCCTAACATGAGGTACTTTCAGGTTCTGACTTTCCCCCGTGGGTTTGCCACAGCAAATTAATCAAATCATATGTGATTTAACACAGATTTTACACCAGGCACATTCCTTACATTCATCCAGCCACCTGCCCTAGCTGGAACTGCAGGGTTGTGGATGGCCTGCTGACTAAGCTGCATAGGGCCAACACTACTCAGACCTGTCTGGCCAGTACTGGGGCTATCATGTCCCTTCGTCGCCTGTCCTGTCAGGCGCAGGAAGGTTCTGGCGATTCCAGCTCTCTGAGGGTAGTTTAGATGGCCTCCTCATGTCTCTCCTCAGAAACACTGACGAGAGAAATGGGGTTGTTCCTCTCCCTGTTTGTGAACTGGGGACCTTCGGCGTGTGAAGCGAATGTGTAAACCATTCACAATATGGAGAGGACACAATGCTAAAAAAATGTTAAAATGTACATTTTACAGTAGAAATAAGCAGGTTTACAATAAACTTTGGTTTTTATAGCTCATATTCTGGGGTATGATTTTTCTAATTTTTTTTTCTCTTTTTTTCACCCATCTAAACTTCATTAAGCTGTAATAGTAGGGGTTTGACTGCTTTAACCGACAGGTGGATGCTCACACAGACAGCTGTATCTGGTCTTGTCTGCTTCACCACTGCTAATTTCACTTACTTAACTGGACCTCTAAGTCATGTTACAGTGTTGGTAGTAAAATTATATAATTTGGATTGAAAATTACTCACTGCTAATTATCACGTGTATGCACCTATACAGCCTGTGACTTTACTTTTTTAGTTGCTCACTTATCTATTAGTAAATATGGTTACCTCTGACCCCAAAAATACAACATGACAGCAACTAAATTGCTAATATGCACTATATAGACAAAAGTATTGAGCCACACCTCTTAATTTCCGAATTCAGGAGTTCATTCAGTCCCATTGCCACAGTTATACTTTTAGAAACAGTTTGTGGAAGGTTCTTTACTTTTTCAGCATGACTGTGCCCCAATACACAAAGTAAGGTCTTAGCTGGAAGAGTTTGGTGTGGAAGAACTTGACTGGCCTGCACAGAGCCCTAAAATTGACCACAATGAACACCTTTGGGATGAACTAGAATGGAGATTGTGAGGCAGACCCTCTCATCCAGCATCAGTGTTTGCCCTCAAAAATTCACTTCTGGATGAATGACCACAAATTCCCACAGACACACTTCAAAATCTTGTAAAAAGCCTTCCCAGAAGAGTGTAAGCTGCCCATGAATTTAGAATGGGACGTCATTAAAGCTCCTGAATGGGTAATGTGTAGGCAGCCCAATACTTTTATCCATATAGCGTAGAGGGTGCAAAACAGAGCTTCACAAACCAATGTTCTGGCTCTTTGTTTTGTTTTGTGTTTTTTTTGTTGTTATTGGCTCACAAATGTGCTAATGTACTTTGCTCTTTTCCCATCAGGTATAGTATGCTTTTAAAAACTCAACTCTAGTTTCCTCCAGCCAAACAGCACAAAGTTTACAGATAGTGAGTGAAAGAGTCTATGATTTAATAGCTAAGAAGCCAGATGGCTTCATTAGAACTATAAGTACAAGCATTATTGTACTTAAATTTATCAGATGTCATAAATAATAGCATTATGGAAAATAAAAAAATAAATGTAAAAAATGTGTGTTTAAATAAGCAACTGCCAGCTAATCAAAGGTTTACACAAAAAGTAAACTGCAACTTCAAGTATTTAAAAAGAAAAAAAATCCAATTAATAATGTGTTTTGTAGAGTGCTAACAGCGGGCTGCAGTTAAAACATTTGCTTTATTTTATTCAGCAGTTTAAATTAGTTCACTTTCATATTCTGGGTCAAAGATAGATGAATTCGGCAACAAGGAGCAGCGTTTGTACTGTGACATGAGCTCTACATCTGCTAAAGCAGTGATTCATGCCTCTGACAGCTTTCTCCTTAAAAAAACAGTAGGTATCGTAACCATCTGTCATACCCAGCTGACAGAACAGAAAACATAATTTTTTCAGAAACAGAGTTAAATAATTAAAACCTGTGGCTTAAAGGACCATTTTTCATACTGAGGTTACCAATTTGATTAAAAAAAATACTTCCAAAAGGAAATATTATGAGAAAAAATAATCCCACATTCCTTGTCTCCAAAGACTCCTCCAGACAAATTTTGGCTGTATAACATAGTTTGGAAATTAATTTATTTTCCTTTTTTATTTACCCCAAGTGAAAGAGGCAGTCAGAGCAGTGGTCAAGGTAGGGTGGTCCTGCACCCAGCATGTGAAGGTTATCCCTGCTTTCAAGGACTGCTTATTTGGGAGGGAAAACACACTGAGGAGATACATTTCCCTGCTGTGGTTGTCCATCACCTGGAGACACTTCAGCTGGCGTGAAGGCTCAGAGTTCACCGGCAAATCTGAAGACAGGTTGCTGTGACCGTTGTTGGCAGGAAGCGTGCAATTGGTGACTGAAAGGTGATCGATATCAGCTGCTTTGCTTTGGTAGGTCCAGGTGAGAGTGAGTCCACTGGGGTAGAATCCTCCAGTGAGACAGAGGAGAGCCCACTGATCACTCTGTGGCTCTGGGGGACTCTGGAGATATATTTTAGGAGCAGAAGGTGGTGCTAGTAGTGGAAGAAAGGTATCAAAAAAAAGGACATACATCAGAAAAGATAATTAAAATTGATGTATATTACTGTCATTGTAGAGAAAATAGGGCAGAAATATTAAAAATTAAATGCTGGGTTATTACTCATAATGCAGCCACATAAACTGGGATGATTTAATTACAGAAAGTTAACCAATGAAAGGGTAAACATGCTCAAACTGCAGTAGATATGCATGATGCATTGACAAAGCTTTTAGTGTCCCAGAAAAATGAGATTTAAAAATTACATAGTTCTGCAGTATAAAACTGAAAGTATGCACTAAAAATGCTGCATTGGTTCTTCTATACTGCTTTGAATCGTACCATAACCACTTCTTACTAGTACTAATGTCCAGCATTATTCATTTGTATAACTGTATGTCATCTGAAAATGATGTTACATACTTTACTAACAGCAAACAGACTTACAACTATAATAGAATAATTTGAAAATATTCAAATGAACAAACAATGAATTTTGGAAAATAAATTAAACGAGAATAAAAAAACACACAATATCCCATTTTATTTGGTTGAGGCAGCATTGCAATCACAGAAAATCAAAAGGAAGCTTTCTTCCGCATGAAGGATTTCCACATAATAATTTGGCCATCCCTCCCTGCCTTGTTTTCTGGGGAGTTTCAATTCCCTGGGCAAGATCGATACAAGGCACTGCGTATGGTGCCGGGGTGATTATTTCTAGATCTGTCATGAAACTGCTCAGGCAAAAAGATGAACTCTGAGGGAATTTCACATGACTTGAATTTTTATAGATTGAGTCTGGTCGGTCGTTTTATGGTGATACATGGTTTCGTTGGTGCTTGTATCGAGCTTTCCTCACACTAAACATTGTGACTCCAGTGTACAAAAGATACAAATGAGGTATAATTACCAGCATGGCAACATCACCCAAGCAGAGCAGCCCTAATGAATTGTGGGCATGTTCATTTCTGAAACCAGCTATTTGTTTCTTACCCAAGACAACCAGCTCGGTGCCATTGCCCCACTCTGGGTCTTTCTGCAGGACGTTCACCTCGCAGTAATACCACCCAGAATCCTGGATTGTAACTTTGTTGATCACAAGGGAGGAAGTTTGATTCTCCACCACAACGATTTGCCTGGATGAGTCTGAGATGAGGTGCTTTTCCGACTTCATTTTGAACCACTGAACCCCATACTTTAGGGATTCCACTTTGAAATGACAGGACAGAGTTGCTGTCTCACCCCGCATCACACTGAGAGATGGAGGATACTGTCTAACCCTCAGTCCCTCCGGAGTCGCTGTCAGCGCTAAAGACAAAGCCATTAATACAATGTGTCATACAAGGAACTTTTAAAAGTGTAGATCAGACCTGTGGGTTGACTACAAATACTTTAAAATGTGAGTTTAGTATGCCTGGGTGACAGCTGGGAGCGAGATATGCCAGACAAAGACTCAGACATAAAGACTCAGACATAAAACTCAAACAAACAGAAGAATTAACTGAGAGTTAGTTTTGTAAAATTTTTAAAAGCACAACTTATTGAATGGCCTACACTGTGAAAAAAACCTCACCAAGCAAAAGACAATACAAGGAAGCACTTCTCTTAACAAAGTCTAATGCAGATGCAGTCAAACATAAAGTGTCTCGCCAGCTTTGGAGAGGTTTATCTGTAGTGGCTGCTTATATAGCCAAGTGTGATCAAGTGATTATAAAGTGTAATGATGAAAGATAAGCAGTGAAACACCCAATCTCTCACGGAGTGATCAGCAATGAAAAAACCCGAACATCAGTTAGATAGCAACTCATCCACCTCATGATCCCTCACAGTTCACAGGTTATTGTAACGTGTGAAGCACAGAAAGAAAGTGATGTTTTCTTGTCAATAGTTGGCTGTATTGCACAGACTAATAAAAATTAAAATCCACTGAAAAGTCAATGAGACCTTACTTCTTGACCTATCCTATTTTAGCTTAAGATATTATTATGTCATAAATAAACCTAATGACTGCATTTATGCAGAGATGGCAGAGGGGCTCATGCAAACACTCATTTTATGAATATTACAGTCCATACTAGTATTCTTAGAAGTAGCGATTTTTGTGAAAATGAAAACATATCTGTAAAATGACAAATATAACAGTGCACAGTTCGGGTCAAAACCCATTAGGTGATCACTCTATGCAATTTTTAACAAAATCTGACCAATACCATGGGAGGAGTACTGATTTCTGTAAACTGTGGATGGAAGAACTGGCATAAGGACGAAAGGGAAGATACACAGAGGCCCTGCTATGGTGTGAGCTTGTTGGTCCTTCAGCTGGATTAACTAATCAGTGTTAAGAAACAGACTTCATCACACCTTTTTCTATTTATATTAGTTACCTTGGGTAGAGGGGTTATGAGGCTTGGCTGATCTTTCTGCTTGTTAGGGGGTTACTCAAAACATTATGGATGGATAGGAAAATTTTACAAAATGTGAGGATTAGTCTGAATTCCAGTTTAGGAATCATTCACTTTTGGAGTCAATCCTTGTTTCTTTTTTTTCTTTAAAGGTTTCCTTACTGTATAGCTAGATGGGGCAAGACTGGACATTTCGGGTCCTAACAAATGCTTATCAGTTTTAACTTAACTAGACATGGTGAGACATCATCTTGATGTCCTCAAAAAAATATTACAGACAAATTCAAACCTAAATATACTCTCATGAATCCAAGATCTTAATTTCACCAAGGTTCTGAAGGGATTTTTCATACTTGAAGTAAGGTATTTGATTATACCTTATCAAAATGATTGGGGTGTTGAAATCAATAATGATTATCGCTACTGGTGATACATTTTAAGGCGCAATAAGTAAATAATTGTTATATAATTAATTGACAATCATCAGTGGTTTTATTAAAATTTAACAATGTAAATAAGATGAAGACTTAATAGAATTACAGGTAAGTAACTAAAAAACACTCATAATTATATATCAATAATGCACTGTTCAGACTGACCTGGTACTTGGTGCGCCAATAAAAGAAGAAAAAACAGGTAAGGCTGTTTTGCCATGCTGCTGTTGTTCCCTGCCAAGCTTGAATGGTGAAATTATTTCTAAGGCACTCTTAAGTCTGAAGGCTTGGTGAGCATTAAAATTTGATGGTGTCAGCTTTCTTTTTTTTGCACTCAATGGTTGGAGGTGATGGTTCATTAATAGGTCATGCTTCAACAGAAACCCAAATCTCAGATGCTGCTGGGGTGAAAAAAAAGCATTACATATGTCAGTGTCTTGGAAAACAAATAGGCACTTTGTCTGCATGTTGAAAGAAACCAAAGTGCAACAGTAAGCAATCTATCATTGTTCTACAGGCTTTTCTACGGGTTTCTGTTTCACTATACAGTAGTACTGAGGCTCTTTAGAATATGTATCTCAAATTTGAAGGAAACAAAGAAAGCATCCCATGACACAATATAAACTACATGTAAAAGTAAGAAACCTAAGATTTCATCCATATTGAGCATTAATAACAAACATTTTCCACAGGTCAATACATAATAATGCATGTGTTATTGCATTCTCAAACTCTTGTTTTGATTTTGTTTCCTTGGTGCGGTAGCAGTAAATATGAATTTCCTCAGTGCCCTAATGAGCTACAATTTAATAAATTCAGAGCTGAGTCCTCTGAGGGAAGACAACATGTGAAGCTAGGTGAAATCATCATCATTAAAGCTGGAAGAGGGAAGGTTCAAAATACAACTTCAAGCTGAGGGGAAAAGGCTTGCTTAAAACTTAATTAACTTAAGCGAAATTGTAGAGGGTCAACTCTGACTATAATTGGAGTAACCTAAAGGAGCATTACTTTGCTTTTTGTAAGTCAAGGAACTTTGGAAACAGCAATAGATACGATTTCACTTTCAAATTAGACTGCTCAGCTCAAAGCTTTGAGAGGCAAAAAGTTGGTGAGAAAAATGTTGAATTATTTCTGAGTGATGTTTTAAACTGTGTTTTCACATTGGGCACATTTAAAAATAATACCAATCAAAGTGGGTGCCATCTGATGAATGTGTCTAATGAATGAGCTCACTTCTATCAAATACCAACTTTAAATGCTATTTTATAACTGAACCCTACCTAAACACTACATCTATAGGAGGTTGTATGACTCTCCATTTCTTAACCCACAGGAATTAATATGGAGTTTTTCACCCTTTGCAGATATAACAGCTTACACTCTTCTGGGAAGGCTTTCTACAAGATTTTGGAGTGTGTCTGTGGGAATATTTGTCCATTCATTCAGGAGAGCATTTGTGAGGTCAGACACTGATGTTAGATGAGAGGGCCTGGCTCGCAATTTCTGTTACAGTTCATCCCAGAGGTGTTGGATGGGGTTGGGGTCAGGGCTCTGTGTGGGCCAATCCTTTTCTTCCGCACTAAAGTCATCCAACCATGCCTTCATGGACCTTACTTTGTGAACTAGGGCACAGCCATGCTTGAACAGAAAAGGGCCTTCCCTAAAGTGTCCTCAAAAAGTTGGAAGCAGACAAATGTCCAAAAAACAAACCCATATCTCCTCCACCAAACAACTGGAAAATTGTAGTCAGGCAAGTAACATTCTCTTGGCATTCACCAAACCAAGACTTGTCCATCAGACTGCAGATAGAGAAACATTTTTTGTCATGCCACAGAGTCCAGTGGTGACGTGCTTTAGACCACTCCATCCAATGCTAGACATCGTGCTTAGTGATGCAAGGCCTGCTTGCACCCATTCTTTGAAGCTCCCGGAGCAGTTTTTGTGCTGATGTTAATGCTAGATTAAGTGTGGAACTCTGCAGTTATTGAGTCATCAGAGTGTTGGCAATTTGTACACACCTAAATACTTCCACTTTGTATTAATACTACTTCCAGCTGGTGGTGAAATATCTAGGAGGGAAGAAATTTAAAAAACTTTGAAGGTGCAACGGCGGCCACTGGAATTCAGCGAGCTCTTTAAAGCAGTGCACTTGTTCACAAATGTTTGTAAAGGCAGCCTGCATGGATAGGTGCTTGATTTTATACACCTGTTGTGATAAGGACTGACTGAAGTTCTTGAATTCAATAATTAAGAGTTGTGGCCCAATATGTTTCCAAAAACAAAAAATTCAGTTTTACGAAGTCCTTTTTATTGAAATTTTATTTGCACAACTAAACATTTTGGTAGAAACCAAATGGAAACAATATTTGTATTTTTTAAAATTTGTTACTGAGCATAGCGCTATTTGAGGACACATTGAATACCTGATAAAAACAACCTGAAGGTTGTCCTCCCTAGACAAATCAAAAGGAATAGTGCTTATGTCGTGTTTTGAAAAGTAATTACTATAGATTAGTTACCAAAAGCTATTAGCAATTTTTTGATAATTCATTACTAAATATGCTAAGCTGTGCTGGTGCTGACAATAATAGGTTCAGATGCTTGTCATTGACAGTGGGAGGACAGTGAAAGTGAAGTCTTTCAACCTGTTTGCGAGTCTGTAATTTGCATATACAAACTGGAAATTCACTCTAACCAGATTATGACAGTTATAATGTCTATATTAATGATTGGTAATGGCTACAGATCATTAAGGTATTACCAACTAATAATTACTTATATAATTTGTGGGAAAACTATTTGATATGATGCATTTATGAAAGTGTCCCATCAAACCCAACATTCAGAACGTTTGATGAAAAAAACCCTCTGAGACAAACTTGCAAACACAACAAAAGCAGAGGCTCCATACTCAGCAGGAAGAAAAAAGCAAGCTGAGGCAACTTGCCTGACCTCGCCTCCTTTCTAACCACAGAGACAGACAGAGAGCCCTGCTTCCAGCAACAAACCACACGCAAAAAGTTCTGTTAAAAACAAAACTGATTTTTATTTTTTATCCCCCTCCACTTGATATCATTTTTAACTTCACTTCATGGATTTTGAAAAAAAAAGAAAAAGAAATACACCCTAAAACAAAAGCAAACAGAAAGAGACAACTTCAGCAACTAAACAAATCAAAAAGAAGTACAATCATCGCTTCACAGCACTGAACATCTGTCAGGGTGGAAGACAAATGTTTCATTCCTTTCATTCTATCTTGTGTGTCTTGTGTGTTCACATTTATAAGATCTTGAAAAATGTAACAAACCCCTGTAATCCAGGTGTGTAATATGAATAAACCAAACAACATGCCCTGTGGAGCTCAGAGAATACACATATACACGCTCAAATGCAGACATACTGCTTGCATGGGAGGCCCCTTGAATTACATACTCACTGTGGAGCACAATGCACACTTGAACATCAACACTTGGGAACACACACTTACACACACACACACACACACACACACACACCATTTATTTCAACAACAGCAGAGTGGGCAATCCTGGAGCACTGAGGGGTGGGAGAGCATTCCTACAGATTATTGCCTCACAAAATGAAACAGAGGACAGCAAGATTAAAAGAAACTAAGCATGTGTCAGTGGAGAGAAAAAGAAGAAGCCAGAGATGGGTTCCGCACTTGACACTAACCTAAGTCAGCTCATTCCTGCAATTATACACAGTGGCCTCTCCAGGTTAAACTTTTTATTAGACGTTTTCCATTACAAAGCAGTGAGGGTTCCTGCAGTTTGAGCGCTGTTATCTCCTTCTTGATATACAAACCTATAACACAACCTGCCAAGCATCCCAGCCTCCAGCTAACCTTACACAAACATTTGCCCATGGTGCATCTGTAACCTCACTGCAGTCTGGCATTCCCTCTGTCTCATAACTGCAATATAAATCAGTACAAAAACACCAGTTGGTGCTGTCACATGTGAAAGAAATCCAAGTTTCCCCTGTCAGTTCTCAGCACCACAACCAATATTTACCCTTGGTTGATTGACAAGGAAAATGCCAGGCGTAGGATGGTAATTCAGAGAGGCCAAGTAATGGGACTCTTTCTATGCTGGAGATGTGAGGTGGGCGACTTAATGACTAGGGGAGACATGGTGGGCGAGATGCCTCAATTGTGTTGCACAGTCCGTGCAAATGTTTCTGTTGCTCAGCTGGAGGAGTGCAGTGTGCTGTTAATTAGCTAGACGCTCCTGTTCTTAGAGGTGACTGATTGACAAGACTCCATCTGTGGCCGCAGAAAGGAAGAGGTCAAACTGATCACTCAGTGGCACAACATTTTCGCCACAGGCTGAGGTTTAAATTATATAACATATAACATCTGAACTGGATGACATGCATAAAGTATCTATCTACCTATCTATCTATCTACCTATCTATCTATCTATCTATCTATCTATCTATCTATCTAATGTCATTTTAAACACCTGAAGCATTCTCATGCTGTCCTTTACATGCTCTACACCAACACATTCATTGGTTGTGCTAATGGAAAAGTATCAGGCCTTAATAGACTTGCATTGGCTTTGCCCATGAGAACTGAATGAGCCTGTAGATATTTGGTAAACAATGGATAATTAGGATAATATATTGGAATTAGGCGTGCTTTGTAGAAAAGGACACGAGCAGGGGATTTAGCACAATGATAATCATTCATATATAATTGTTTGTCTCTATAGCATATCCCTTTGGTACACCAACTCTAGTGCTGACATGCCGTCAGTTTGTCAAATTATCAAATTACAGTACACATAATGTCTTATTATTGCATTGCACATTCACACCTTATAAGTATGTATCATACATACAGATATAAGCCTCTAGATACATAGCACCAATAGCTGCTGACACCAGCAGCTGCAAAATCCCCAGGTTACAGCTCATCATTACTAATAAAATACAACAGCACTGCTGCAACCAATAAATTACACACAGAGTGTAGAAAGGACCTTTGTGTAGTTAACAGTATTTTAGGAAGCAAAACAAGCAACTAATACCAGCTTGGATAGACTTCAAAAGAAAAACAAATGATTAATTCTTCATTCCCTGGATCTGAACCACAGCTCTGAACACATAGTTTACTGAGCTGACATTACAACTTGCCCAAATAGTTTCAGAGAAGGGCTTAAAATCAATGCACAATTAGGGGTGTCTTGTATCAGGCATGATGAATTATGCTCTCTGTTCTAAGGCCGGTCTATAGACACTTGATCAATTCAGCTTCTGGGGACCTGGTAAGGCAAGCCTGGGAGAAATTGCTCTATTCCAAAGCCATTCAGTCGAATGTATTGATTAACCACTGCATTTTGAATTGAAAGTCTGTCCAGGATCTGTGCTATGTAGCGAGGGTGTTGTCGAAAAGACTGCAGAAAAGCTGAGCCTGCTGCCACATAGGAAACAAAGAAACGCATACCTACACACCTTATTCTGTCTCACATTTATTTATTTATTTTTTTTGCTATTCTACAGTCTTGAAGTACAGTTATAATTATATTTTTTCACTGCAACATTTCAGGAATGATGAGCAGCACCTGTCCTTACACCCTATCTTGGAGCTTAATTACCTGATTCCTCTTAGCAAAAAAAACAGTGTTTTGAAATATACTTCAAAGTAATTTTAAAATCCCTGCTCTTAAAACTAATTTCATAACTCTGTACAGATAAACTAAAAAAAACCTAAAAAATACAACTATAAATACAAAATCCATCAAATGAACCTGACAATAAACATAAATCTAACAAAAGCATGGGTATTACAGTGCAATGCTCTGTAATATACTATAAAATGGCACTACAAATTAGTTTTGATGAGCTCTGTACAACAGCTTGATGGCACCATATATAAAAAAAATATTGTGTAAACAGATCATCACAACAGCTACAGGAGCCAATCAACACTTTCTCATTAGGGTGCGGCGAATGTAATTAGGGGCTCAGGAAACATCTTGTTTATATCACTGTAAACTCATTGAACCCCAGTTGGGGTGTTATTTATCCACTTGAAGTAGGACAGACAGCATGATGAAGGCTATGTTAATGCTATTCATATTACATAGCACAACCATAAATAGTGTGGTACATCTTCCCCTGGGAAAGACCACAGCGCTCAAGTTTGAAAATGCAATAGGAAACTGTCTTCTTTTCCTAAATGGAGAGCTCACTGTCTGGTTAGTGTCATCCCATCTCCCTCTGGCACTCTGCTTTTGGATTTGCATTGTCAGGATATCCTCCCACAGGTCCATCAGACCGGGTGCTCTCCCAGCAGTATTCTCATCTACCCTCAGATTCTTGCACCCAGGGGATCTGCTGCATTCTTGCCAACACTCGTTTACAGCACTGTGCAAAGGCTTTAACAGATGCACTTTAGATGTTTAGATTGTTATCAATCACATATCATCAGGATGGCCTCAGATGCAGTCAGAGTCAAGAATTTCCATCAGCAGCAAGAAGTACAAGGAGTTCTTTTAGCAAATGCTACAGTACCCACAGAGTACTCATCTCAACATCATTAAATCAGTATGGTGTTAACAAAATGACAGAAGACAGTGAAACCACAGTTCATTCTACCTGCAAAGTACCTTAAAAACACTGCGCAAATGTGAACTGGAAGAAGAACTGGTGCATTTTAAAAGCACACAGTGGTCTCATAAAATATTCATTGGTTGATTTAGTTTCCTCTGCTTACTGCACTTTGTATGATAAATAAAACACTTATAGTACCTAAAACTTTTGCACAGCACCACACATACTGTAGATTATGACCCATGAAATCGTGCTATTTCTCACATTCTGTTTATAACCACTCCATGGCAAGTGATATTCCCCCAAATTCCCCTCTGTCTGGACCCTTCTTCCATAACCTGAACACAACATACAGCATCTGCTTGTTTTTTTTTTTTCAAAATCCATCCATACACAAATACTGACGTGCTTTTTCAAACTCACACTGAGAAACATGACAGTATGTTATTTTTTGTCCACTTTTTTATCTTTTGTTTTTTTTCTTCATCAAGGACAGATTATGTACATACAGATGTTATATGCCACTGAAAGATCCAGCGGGATGCTGACATGGAACAAAATGTAAGTGATAAACCTAAAAAAGCATAAGAGACATGTAGAAAGTGAGAGGACAGAGTAACTGAGACAGAAAAAAGGAACACTGACCAAATGGCCTGCTGTTGTGCTTGAAATGGAATCCATCACTGTTTATGGAGCAACAAGATGCATGCACAATGTGTGTTCTGTCACACAGACAACCAGAATACACTGCAGCGGGCAAGACTTTTTGAGTACAACATGTAATGTTTTAGAGTAAGGGCCATTTAAACAAGAGCTTCACAATCATTTCAGAGTACTGTACACAATATAAGTACAACAACAGACTTATTCGATTTACCTTGTTAATGGCAGATTTTTAGATATTACACCACAGCTTTAACCATGACTGACATCTCTTGCACAGTATAATTAGGGGTTATTGCTGGCTTGAACCAAAAATTAGAATCAAAAAAATAAAAACAAATGAAAAAAATGCATTCAGACATTTGATTCAATACTGAGTAATTCCCCTTTCAGGTCGGTGTAGTCAGGGTTCAGCCGGGGTGAACTTGTCTCTCTGTTCAGCCTCGTTATGGCAAATTTGCATATAGTCGCTGCATGTGAGTGGAACAGTGCTTTAGAAGAGAAACTGGTGCCGCCATATTGAAATACAGGCTTTCCTCCCACTGTTTGTGCTGTGTGAGAGAAATGGCCGGATAATTGTGCCATGGGGGTTTGGCAGTGCCCGTGCCTGCATGTCACAGGTACACAGTGGATGGAGTACTGGTGCACCAAGGTGAGGTTGTCCTTGAAGAGGATTCCTGTCAGTTGCAGGACTGAGCTTGATTTATAAGGGCCATAACTGGGTGGCAGGAAGGACAGGTGGAGCCTGGGCTCCTTCACTTAGCCAGCCACAGGTAATGGCTAATTACATCTTTATCTCAGTGCGGTCTGGCAGAACTAGGACTGACTTACAGCCACGACCAGAGAATGACATTTATCTAGCTGGTCAAGACAGAGAAAGACACACTATGATAAGTCGACAAATGTGCAGTAAATGCGTGTGTGATGTAGTTTACAGCATGACAAAATAGTCAAAATACATAAACTGTTACAAATTATAAATTACATTATCATTCACAGCTTCTGGAGCTGCATGAAATGATCCCTCAGACTGTTTCAAATGCGTTTTTAAAAAGCTTGTCATGGTAAAATAGAGCACGTCACTTCGAAAACTTTACACCTTTTTTTTTTGTTTTTGTTTTTTCATTGTAGTCGTTCAATGTGTGTGAGTAAAGTACAAAAACTATTTTTCTCACGCACAGCTCCTTGCCATCGGATTTTGTTCATATTTTTTTCTCACATGGAATTACTATTCATAGTTATTCAAATACTTATTAACATCATCATCGTCATCATCGGTAGTATTATTAACACCAAAAAAGTAAAAGCAGGTAACCTTGCAGAGTAAAACAGACACAGTGCAGGGGAAGAAGGGAGGAAGGGAGAGGGGAAGGGGGGGAGTGTAGGGAGTATGGACTCACAACAGGAACATCTCTAACCAGTACATGCTATCAACAAGCGACAAAGAGGATGGAGCCTCAGCTTTGAAACAGAAGATATTGTTGTCAGTGGACAGTCTCTTCCTGCTTCAGAACACTGGAGCGGAGTAGAGGCTTATGGGAGATGTTGTTCATCCCAGGGCAACTTGAAGTCACCAGTATGGCCTCTGTACTGCATATATTTACACCGGGTAGGGAAAGTTGGGAAGGAGGAGGGGTGACACAGAGCAGAGAACACTACAGCGATGCCAAAGGCGACTAGACAGAGCACGTTGAACAGAGGGGCAGGGAGGCTAAAAAGGTTTGGGTAGTGAGGGAGTCTACATGCGAAACCTTTATATAAACTCCCCAAATTACATAAAGGGGTAGTTAAGACTGATGCCATCACCACCCAGCCTTTTTTTTAAAATACATTTTGACATCATTCATAGCAGTTTATCTGCTACACAGTTAAAATCAAAAATCATATGTGTATGTGTGTGTGAGTGTGTGTGTGTGTGTGTGTGTGTGTGTGTGTGTGTAGGTGTGCACGGGTGTATGTGTGATCAAAGGGTGACACTTCACATGGTCACCAACCGGACAATTTTCATAAGGTCACATTACCGCCAGTGCCACATCATAACTCGTCATTATCATCATTTCAATAAATATCCACCATAACATTGTGATTTTACGTATAATTTCCATAAGGCAAACATTGTAGGTCAGTCAATAGTCTATGTAGTATATTACATAAATGATCATCCACTTGTTAGATAATCTATTTTGTCATTGATCACTAACACAATTAAATTTAATATACACTCTCTATTAACACCAGCCCAGTGGTAATAATGGGGAAAACAAGGAGGCTAAGTACCAAGTCAGACAAATCTGCAAGGCATTCTGGGAGACAAAAAGAGAGAAAGACTGTGTGTGAGAGAGAGAGAGTGAGAGAGGAATAGATAATGACAGTGAGCTGACCTCAAAATTGAATTGAGGGTGCTGGGGGTTTGAGGGGTTGGGTGGGGGGAAGTTTTGTGTTTGATGCAATGATTCAATGGCTCCTGGAATAATGCATATTCTTTTAGTTCACAGTGATGGGTTCGCAATTAAAAATTTCATTTCCGTTTTCCTTCCTTAGTGTGGGAGAGAGGGAGGGAGAGGTGGGGCGCTCAGGGACGTTTAAGGACGATTCCAGGTGGAGTTTGATTATTACACCTTCAGCAGAAGAACAGCAGTGAGGGAAACCCAAACGCACATGATGACACTCATCCCTGCATGTAAACCAGTCCCTCGCCCCTGTAGGGCCCCCGGTCCTGGATACAAGGAAAGAATAGAAGAGAAGGAGGAGGGGAGAAACAGGAGGGAAACACATTGTTGAAATCACAAAGAAAGCTACAACCGCTGCTAGAAATGAGGCGTCTATTTCTGTGACAGCTTGTATAAATTTATAAACACATTACAGTTAATTAAGAAAATTAATTCTGATGCCCTGGCATAATTACTGTAAACAATGTGTTTTACATTAGGGAAATCGTGTTTCTTGAAATCCAAACTACATTTCCTATTTTTCAACTGCTATTTGGGGGGTTATTTGTTTTTGTGATGAAACAGCTGAGCTTTTGGTCTCATTTGACATCACTGTCTACTTTAAATTAGCAGGCTGCAGTGCATGTCACTATACACTCACTGGCCAATTTATTAAGTACAACTTGCCAGTACTGGTTTGGACCCGTTTGCTTTTAGAAGTCCCTCCATTCTTTCTACATCACCACTTCAAACCTGAACTAATTGCTAAAAGGCACAATGGACCCGGGCTTTCATATTGCTTGTGCCAAATTCTGATCCTACCTTCCGAATGCTGCAGCAGAAATTGAGACACGCGAGACCAGGCAATCTTTTTCCAATTTTCTATTGTCCAATTTTGGTGAGCCCATGTGGACTGTAGCCTCAGTTTCCTGTTCTTAGCTGACAGGAGTGGCACCCGATATGGTCTTCTGGTCATGTAGCGCATCAACTTCAAGATTCTATCTGTGGTACAGTCAGAGATGCTCTTCTGCATTATGGGTTGTAATGACTGGTTGTTTGGGTTACTGTTACAGTACCTTCTTATCAACTTGAAGCAGTCTGGCCATTCTTCTTTTGGCATCAACAAGGCATTTTCACCCGGACAACTGCTCCTCACTGGATAGTTAGTCTCTTTTTCAGACCATTCTCTGTAAATGCTATACATGGTTGTGCAGAAATATCTCAGCAAAGCAGCAGTTTCTGAGCTACTCAGACCAGCCCACCAGGCAACAACCATGCCACATTCAAAGTCACCTAAATAATATATCTTCTTATTGTGATGCTCAAACTGAACTTCAACAGGTTGTCTTGACCATGTCTACATGGCTAGATGCACTGAGTTGCTGCCATGGGATCAGCTAATTGATATTTGTATTAATAAGCAGTTGAACAGACTTGCCTAATGAAGTGGTCAGTGAGTGTATACAATATAGTGGTCATCTTTTACGTTTGTCATGGTAAACACTGGTGACAAAGATAATACTGATGGTGCCGGTTAAATGGGTTGTGCCAGAAAGAAAAGCCACTAAATCAGTATACTCAGTTTACTATATACAAGTGACACTGGAAAGCCAAAAATAGATGTTTGTTTGACCTGTTTCTCACAGGTCATAATGCTCACCATGAAATGGGCATTTTAAATTAAATTAATCCATTATTACCACTACTGGTTTGACACATCCAATTAATTACTAGGAGAAAAATGTATTAAATTTCTTAATTTAGCAACATAAATATGCTCAATCTCAAGTTACAACCCATGATAAGCTTGCATCAGACATGTTCAAATGCAAATAACATTCATCATGCTCCAATCTATTTAGCTGTACCAGAAAGTCAAGCCTGTTAAACAACATAACAGTACAAGAACTCTGACAATGGAAACCTACAAAGCATGCAACCCAGATTAATTATTTTTATTATTTTTTACTAATGTGAAATTTAAGTAGGTTAACACGGTTCATCTGAAGTTACAAACTCATTAAATGCTGGAGTGATAATATAAAACTCGATTAATAGTTAAAGCAGAGAATAACATGAGTTCTGCTGTTGTTCCTCCAGGGTGTGTTTTGATTTGAAGTTTAGCAGGCTCAGATTTCATCCACTGGAATCACCTCTGCGGTGCTGGGTGCATGTGTTATTTGTGATAAAGTGGATCTGAGATGGCATGGTCGCGTTTTAGGGGCACATTTCTCAGCCGCCGTAGATGGGAGTTTAAGAATTGTCATGACGAAATTAAAATCAAAGTAAATATTTGCAGCAGCTTATTCATTTTTTTCAATATACCATCAAGAATATGCAATTCCAGCAAAGGCATTGTATGACGCTTGAAAGGGCAATTGCAAGGCCCCTTAATTAACTTTCTCGGTTCTCTTCTGTTTTGTACTTTTATGCAATCTACTAGGTTTCAAAAATCTAACCTGGTGGCTTATTAAGTAACAGTGGGGAGTAAAACCTAATACAGACTGCCAACGGTCTCAGTAATGGACTCATTGGTACTGGTTAATTATGATAATGTGCCAATTTTGATGTGATAGTAGTTGTTGATGTTAAAATGCTGCATGTGGCACCTTTAAAATGGTGAAAAACTCTGTACAAAAGCAGGAAAACAAAGTCCAGGGAGGCAATGACAGTGAGGGACAGGGTATGAATAGAAATGTTACAAAGGGTATCCGATTATGGCACGATTTTCTGTGCCCGGTCCAGAACAGAAAGGGTTTTGTTGTGTTCTAATGATGGCAAGAGGAGATTAGGAAGGAAAGAGGAGGTAGAAGGACAGATGATGGAGAGATAGGCTGACAGAAGTGGCAGCGGTGGTGGAAAAAGTGAGCAGGAAGATATATGGGTCTGACGGAGGAGTGAGTCATTGAAGGGAGACTGGTCGAGATAATGGGCAAAGGAATGAAAGAAGAAAGGGGATAGATGAAGGACTCACTTAAGATGGTAATGCTGAATGCACCAAGGGGGGAGGGAGGGTGACGGGAAATGGAAGGGTAGGAAATCGCTCATTGGGGACGGTTAATGTGAATTGGGCTACGAGAGAAATGACAACTTCTTGGGTAACGGGACAAAGCTGAGCGACAGTCTGTGTGTGTGTGCAGGCAGGAATGTGTACGGACAGAAGATGGAGAGTTTGAACGAACTAGAAAAAGAGAGAGACAGTAATATACGCAAGCAAAGCTTTAATGGGGCGGAGAATAACGAAAATGGGAAGAAGGAGGGAGGAGAAGGCGGAGGAAATGCTGTGCTATGTGCAGAGCGTAAACAGACAGTGGAAAAAGCAGTATGTCACTGCACTGTCATTTTGTGGTACTGGGTAATGTCTGTTACAAGTCCTGCACAATGACTGATGTCAAATGTGAGTGTATTTTTGAAATCTTGGCTTTGCATACATATACTCGGCAGTGTGCATGCCTTTGCATTTAGTTGGTTCTGTGTGATAACTTACTAAACAGCAGCATACTGGCGTTGGAAGCCCCCAGACGGTTTGAGGCAAAACAGGTGTAGTTGCCAAAATGTTTCTCTGTCACATTGGTGAATAGCAACAGTGAGCGCGTCTTCTCGTTTTTGATCCTTAGGGTGTTGTCACTCTCTACCGGCCTGGGTAGTAGTCATGAAGTAGCAAAAGCAAAGGAAGG
>VUQH01022876.1:0-11955 GCA_015106775.1 Etroplus canarensis | reverse complement strand
GGGACAGATGGCCGGCAGCTTCTTGCTGTTTCTTTGGGCTCGACCCCCCTCCTTTCTGTACCACCCCTGGTCCTCTGCAACTGATGGCTTGGTTGCAGAGACTCCTACGGAATAGCAATGTAGGCCCTATCTCTTTCTCTGCAAGCTGAAGGGTTACAAGGGGGTGGGGAAGCAGCTGATGGTGCGGGTGGTTAGAGAGGGAGGATTATTGCTGACAGAGGAGAAATGCTGTAGGCTTTGAAGTGAGGACAACTGCACAGAGTTTGCGACGTTAGTTTGTGTGTGTTTGCTGCAGGTGTGCGCTCATGCATGCGTTCCCTTTCTCCTCTACATTTTTGTGTGTCACTGGGTGTGCATGATCACTACTGGGTTTGTCCCTGCCTGAGGTACTGTACTGTACTATGCTGTACCGTGTGGGTTCATAAGCACTAGCTGTACAGCGAAGGACATAGTGTTCGCAGCAGGGTAACCCAGGCAAAAACAGAAAGAGAGAAGGAACAGACCTCTGAGCAAGCCCAATGCTGTCTGCAAGTACAGCACTACTGTAGGTTGTGCATTTATTGGCAGTATAATTACATCGTGTTGAGTGGTTGCTCACACTGACCTATTTATTATTGCTGCTCGCTGCTGCATTTGATCTGTGTTGCTGCTGCTGCTGTAGTCAAGCTACAAGTTAGCCAATTCTGTGGTGTGATAAAAAGTGCTGTAAACAACAATAAAAACTGGAAAATAATGATTCCGTCGCACCTCCCTATTATACTCATCTGTCAGGTTCAAAAGATATTATGAAACTCTCCAGCACACATGTCAATATTTCAAACAACAATGTTCAGTTTTGATAAATCACCCATTTGCCACAGAGTTCCTGAGCCTCCAGTATATCCCACAAAAGCAAAAAAACAAAAACCAAAGCAGCAGAAAACAGCAACAAAATAAACTAATATTCTAACCTTTCTCTTAAAACAAACAGCTGAAACACTGAGTCATAGCACAGCGGTATATTCAATATATAGCAATTTGTCTTTTGTTCTTTTTTCTTTTCTTTTTTCAGAGGGGAAACAAAAGACAAACTGTTCAATCCCTACAGCTGGTGTAAAGGTTATTTGCTTAACTTTGGACACTGACGTTGACAAAGATACGAGCTCCCATAGAATAATGCTGTGCTGATTAGATCAAATGAATCTGACTTCATCTATTAAGTTGTGCCTCCTGACCACCCTGAACTAGCTCTGATTCCTCACACCAGAAGACGATTAAAATAGCTGATTTGGTGCCAAAAGTGGCTGTTGGCATCGTGATACTGGTTGACAGGGTGGATGAAGACAGATGCTGATGATTACGGGTAGCGCAGTGGGGATAATTACGTATAATGTGTGGTTATTTGGGACAAAACATTGGGACACGGGGGAATGTGGGAGTATGAATTTAAGATGGGGACAGACTAAACAGCTGGGTTTAAGAATGATGACACAGAAACTAGGGATAAAGACGTGAACATGAGCTGAATGCTGATAAGCTTATAGGCTGGAAGGAAAAAAGACTAACAGGCGAACGAGTGTCAGGGATGAATGTAAAGACCGAGAGATAAAGGTGAAGCTGTGAACAAGAGATCTCGGTATCTGAAGACAAGCAAACACGAAGGGGTAGCTTACATTTCTGGTCTTTCCAGGTGACAGTGGGCTCAGGCCGGCCGACTGCTAGACAATAGAGGTTTACGTTTTCTCCCTCATTCACTGACACGTTTTTTGAGATGTTGACGATTCTGGCTGGCACTGAAAAAGAAGATCACGCTATTAAAATATGTCCTCAAAATCACCTTTTTACTGCATAAAATATTGATAAGGTACAGCTTTACAGCCTATTAAGGTGTTTAACATAGGAAGCAAATCTCTGCACCTTAGACAGACAAGCAATCTGCGTGTTTACTGAACTGTGCAACAAAATTCTTGACTGTCAACTTAAAATGCACAATACTAAACAGCTGCAAATGGGCATCCATATTCTACTGTACTCTAGTTTGAGTTTTAAAATGAAAGGATATTTATAAAAGTGGTACTGGAGGAATTTCTATTTCTACTTTTTAGGTGAATGAGACCACCCCTGAAAACCATTTTGCCCCCACTAACTTAACGTGTTGGGGATGCTATGCATGTAGTTACTTTGATAACGAGGTGGCCCTTGAATTTAAATGTCCCATTATCATTGTTTTTAATGAGCTTGGCCCCGAGATTGCTTTTTGTGAGACCTCTACCGAGGATCCTTTTCTCTATCTTGCTAGAGCTGAATACTTGCAGCGATAAAGTACAGATTGGAGTGGCGGTAAAGCTGCTCCCGCTTGATACACTGACTTGAGGGTGTAATTATTTTGTGCGATATCACGCTAGGGTGGCAAATGCGGGCGACTTGGAATTGGGTATTTAATTGAGTATATATGGTCATCTGTGCCAAGACTTGGACCCTGCAGACATGAGTGCTAGCTTGGCTGGAGTGTGATGAGAAATCTCTAGCAAAGCAGTTGACATTGTCTGCCACATATAAGCTGTGAGTGAGACTTGCGCGTTTATTCCTGCAAAATTTACCCAATATGTCCTATTACATTTTTTTGTTTTCACTCTGCTGGTGATGTTGAACTGCATTCTGCTCTACATAATCCAAAATATGCACTAAACTTGACACAAGCAGGGGAAAAGGTCTCAGATCCATCCTCCAGGCAGTCTTGCATCGATACATCATGTCACTGAGGATCAGTCAGACTCTCACTCACTTAGCTGCTGACTTGATGACTGAGCTCCAGTCGTGGTCCAGTACTGTCAGTTGTTTAGTCAGGCAGTTGGACAGCCTCCTGCGTACCTCATCTACTCAACATACAGCCTCATCCATCTGATCTGCCTAACTTTCTGTTTATAAAGACAAGTAATCTTAACAGCCCACAAGAAAATAACAAATGGGCTCATCTGTCACTGCAGTAGTCTTGCTTCACTGTAGCACACACACATACACAGGCCAACTAAGCTTCCAAGACATGAGTAATTTAATGCTGATATAAACATAAATACCTTAAACACTGAGACATCATAGACATTAATGACTAAGTTGTCTATCATAAATTTTAAGTATATGTTCTATCATGATTTAACAAAAAACTAGCTTTGAAGCACACCTCACTGCCACAGAAGCTATGGAAATTCTTAATTGCTTCCATGGATGTCAGACTTCAATCACACCCACTAGACAGCACTATGTTTAGATGAATAGCAAAATACCTAATTAAACCTTTTATCAGATACAAGGCAGCTTACAGTAGCATGGGTGCAATAAATATTTTTCTTTCTTTTTTGTGGAAGCAGCATTGGCAATCAAAAATTATACAGGAGTACTGGATGCAATAAAGAGCCACTTATAAAGGATTCCTCTTCTGACTAAACTCAGCTGCTGACCTTGAACAATGAGGTAGACATGGGCGATGCGGGGCTTGTTATTGGCCTGGAAGGTGCAGGTGTAGGGCCCCTCGTCGGTTACTTGCACTTTGTCAATGTGAATGGAGAAGTCACTGTTGTTGCTGTTGACCAGTGTTACACGCTTGTCCAACGACCACTTATCTGTTCCCGTGAAAAGGATATTAGAGCGGTTCAGCCAAGCCTTGTGGGTCACCTCCTCATCAATACGACATCTGTAGGGAAAACAGGAAGTAAATATCAAGTGTGATGTACAGTATATATCTACAGTATATATAACACCTTTTTCACCTACTGCAATATTATATGTCATTGCAGTTGGTGAAAGTTGGTAAAATATATAAATGGATGACGAACGAGAGAAGTATGCTCATTTCAAGCTCCATATTTTTATTCCTGGACTCTAGTAGATTCTTATTTATTTTATACTGGTCCTGGGTGCTGCCCTTCAATTCATCCTCTCCTCCCTCCCTTCAAATCAATTTCTTCTGAGTGGCTTTCCCTTACAAAAGGTTTGAATAGGAGATGGGTGTAGCTTATGTGATCATTGAGTTGTGTGCCTGAGCTGACAATATTAGGCATATCCATGCTCACTGACATCATACAGGGCTGAAAACACTGAGTAATAGTCTGAAGCCTGAGCTTTTGGCTCATAGGGATTACTTGCGCATAAGCTGCCTCATTATTTGAAATGCTGGTCAAACTTGATATGAGCATCCACCATTTCTGAAGTATTTTTATTACAGAAAATATGGAAAAAGCATAAAAAGTGTCTTAGTACACTGTCAGGCATCCACGACCCACCAGAGCAGCTTGCTAAAGCACTTCAGAAGTGAACTTGTGCAACACTTTCCAAGTTTTAAGAAGAGAAACATCATTCTCCTAAAATAGTACCTCTTCTGGTGTTTTGATAATGATGGAGAGCGTTGATTGTTCAATTAGGTGGAAATACTGGGACTGCAAAGGCTATAGTCTATGATTCACCTCATTATCATACTCATCAATCCATTCAGTAACCCCAGGCCTCGTATCTGTTTTTATCATGTCTCTTCCCCCAATGCCACAGACTTCTTTTACTTGTCTTTTTATTTTATGTCTGTAAATCAATGCACTGCAAATGCGCAGACATTTAACTTGTCATTCCTGTTACATAAGTGCTGTAATATGGGTCAAGTTATAAAACATTTGGCTGGGATCAGTCATGGAATAGCTTGCAATACTTTGTCTTGTCTGTAAGACAACTTTGAAAATGAATGCAATCCAAGTTTTGGAGTAAGTCTGGCATTTTTGCCTAAACCTGTTGTTTCTAAAGTCTGGGGCATAGTTCTAAAGAGGTATATTATGCCAGAGGTGTGACTTTAATTTCTGTCTTGGCCACTAGATGTCCTTACCCAACTTCAGCTGTTAATTGACATGGCATGTTTAATTGACATGACCTGGATAAATTTTAACTAATGTAGATTTTGCCAAGTCAGTGACAGTAAAACCATAATGCAAAACAAACACATAAACAGGCAAACTTGGAAGTCATTAATAACCAGCCTATAAGGCATGGGCTAATGTTGGTTCTCCTAACAGGTAATGGAAAAAAAGAAAGAAAAAGAAAGAAACACACTTTAATAATTAAGATTAGATTAAGATTAGTTTTCTGGTTGTGGATTGTATTTGAATAGAGAGAGAATACATCATAAAAATTCATTATCTGTGTACAAACGCTCTATTAATCTATTTTTAAAATTAATCACTTCTGCACTGATGATGTTGCTACAGGACTGCAAGCCCAGAGGAAATGAGCACCATAATAGCATCAAATGCGCCTCATCTTAATGGCCCGCATCAAAACCAACACAACAGTTTTGTCTCAAGCATAACACGAGTATTTGTGCCACTTGCAAAAGTGATTTTACATTAAAATTGAGTTTATTTATAAAGCTTTTTAGTCTTTTGTTTGACAGATGTTTGCTGACCGGCACAGACTAAATTCGCACACACACCCTGTTAGGAAACAAGCCTTCACATCCCCACTAAAGATGTTTTAAAACCATCTACATCATAGTGCTTGTAAAGCAGTAATACTGCTCAACTTTCTTGACACCAAACTACAAATGAAAAAAACATTACACTGAGAGCAGAGAAAAAGTGTTCAGTTTCTGTGTTAGGTGTTAAAATATCCCCAAAAATCATACATATTTTGGTTCACATTGTTGATAAAACTGCTTCAAGTTATATGTCATGATATATACAGTCCCCTAGAAAAATATTAGAGCAGCAAAGCCAATTAATTTGTTTTGCTGTGCACTGAAGACAGATCAAAATTTCTGCTTTTATTTTTATTACATCTACTTATATTAAACAACATACCACATTTTGCATCAAACCACGTAGATTTTTAAGTGAATCTAAGTATTGGAATAGACTGTCCATCTATCCATTTTCTTCTGCAGGAGCCTATCCCAGCTGTCATGGGGTGAAAGGCACATCACCAGTCCACCGCAGGGCCAACTCAGAGAGACAGACAACCATTTACACCTCAAGTCAGTTTAGAATTACCAATTTTGCAATCGTCTTTGGACTGTGGTAGGAAGCGGGAGTACCCAAAGAGAACCCATGCAAGCCCCGGGAGAACATGCTAACTCCACACAGAGGGCCCAAGCTGGCCAGTTGGTGAATTCAAACTCAGATCCACTTGCTGTGAGGCAACAGTGCTAACCACCTCACCGTTGTGCTGCTCTGGAAAAGACTGTTTTCAACTAAATCAAAGTTAAAAAAAACATCTAACATTTGGTTGCATATCCCTTGCTCACATGAACTGCATCAGCCTATGACCCATAGACTCGACCTGATTTCTTGTTTATACATTGATTATATATTTCTGGGCTTTTACCACAGCATCTTTCAGTTGTTGTCTGTTTTGCAGGGTTTCTCCCTTTAGTGTTCTCTTCAGAAGGTGAATTACATGTTCAGTTGGATGAAGATCTGGTGATTGACTTGACCAGTCCAAAACCTTCTGTGTTTTTCCCCCTGATGAGGTCTATTGTTGAGGTGGTAGTGTGTTTTGGATCACTGTCTTGCTGCATAATAAAGTTTCTCCGAAATAGTGTTGATACATTTCTCCATAAACTGGCAGACTACAATTTACTATTTATAAAAGTCTACAGAAGTCTTTTTCTATAGACTTCTGCTTTCATTGAGCTACTACCATCATGAGTTACATAATCAGTAAAAATGACTGATGCTGTTCCAGAAGCAGCTTCACCATGCTTCACTGATGAGCTTGTATAAACATACAAGCTCATCAGTGACGCATAAGTCATATGTCATGCACATATGATCATGAGCATAAGTCTTCTTTTCCATACTTTGGTCTACTGGTCGCTTTGGAAAAGGTTACACTTTGTTTCATTAGTCCATAAAACTTCCAATCTGGCTTTCCAATTTGTACTGTTGGTGAATGGTCTGCATCTTGCAATATGGCTCTATATTGTTGTTCTCTCAGTCTCCTTCAAACAGTGGACTGTGATATTTCCACCCCTACTCTTTGAAGGTTGTTTATGATGTTATGGACTGTTGTTTTGCTTTTTTTGTTTTTCTTTACTGCTCTCACCATTTGTCCATCATCAGCTGTAGTTCTTCTTGGATGCTGTTTAATGCCTGTTGCTCAGTACACCAGTGGTTTCCTTCTTTTTAAGGGGTTTCCAAATTGTGGTACTGGCTATGCCCAATGCTTTTGATAGATTTCCCCCCTTTTCACAGCTTCAAAATGGCATGCTTTTCTCTCATAGACAGCTCTCCATACTTCTATGGCTTTCCATTCTGGCCGACGCTTATTAACTACATCTAGGTCTTCACAGGTAAAAGCCAAAGCTTAAACTGACTGTTGATATCCAGGGCAAATGAATGATTATGAATTCAATCTTATGTGTCAACAGCTGCTGCTTTTAATGTACTTTAATGTACTTTAGCTCACTTGAAAGACTGGGTGGTTTGATATGAACTATGTTGTGCTCTATGTTGTTTAACATATCTAGATGCAAATACCAGGGAATAAAAGCTCAAATTTTGATCTCTCTTCTCATATTCATCTTTTAATCTCACAAAAAATCTCTACAGTACAAAGCAGAAACAAATTAATCAGCCTTACTGTTCCAATACTTTTGGAGGGGACTGTAGGCTTTTTTGATTTCCAGCTTCTAGAGAGACTTGTCCTTGGTAAAAACTGACAGCATTTATCTGGCCTTATATTTAATTAACTGGGCATATTTGAATTTGGTGAAATTCCACCCTTTTTAAAGGGAAAACAGGATCTGAATTTTTTGGGATATGTAAGTTTAAAGTTGATGAAAGTAATGTTGACGTGGATGTTTTTGTCACTGGTTTTTTTTGCACTGCCAAGTTTACTGCCAAGCCAGGTCACATCTATGCAAGGGGAAAAAGCAAGTTAGCGTTTTTTTTTTGTTTTTTTGTTTTTTTGCTTGGATGGGAGTGGGGAAAAGCTGTGATTTCAATTTTATCACTCACATTTAGATAGATGCGGTTGGATACAAATGGGGTCCACCTACTGAGCAGGACTGGGCGTCATTATTGTTACATCTAAGTTAAAAGAAAATGTGACTGCTAAGGACTGGATGACTCTGGTGACATGTGACAGATATTAGTCAGTTAGCTACAATAAGCAGAGATGGAAAATATGGCACAAGACAGGATGCCTAATAGAAGTTATATTACAGAGGATTGGCAATTAAGCCAGTGTGACAGGTGGTGGAGAGGCAAACATGTTTTTCATGTAATCAGTTGGTGCAGGTGTAGGATCAAGAGTTACCTCAAAGTAACGCTTTCGCCTTCCAGCACTGTAATGTTGTCCGGCAGGTGCCCGAATTCTGCTCCATGCACACTGGACCCTGCCAAGAAAAATGAGAGAAGAGTGCAATGAACATCCAATAACAACACCAGACACTCAGCTGGTGTTCTTCTATCTCAGGTCAGGTACTTAAAGATCGACTGCCTCACAAAATCATTCGGGCCAGAGATGTGTCCTACATCCTGCTTGTTCTGAAGGGAAAGTAATAAATATACTAAACAAAAGAGTCACAATGTCTGCACTGACCCCCATACCTGAATAATGATTTGGTTTTACCCTGCATTCTGGTGGGTTGCTCGTTCATTGAACAGCACTGATAATGAGCAAAGGGAAGAGGATTCACGCGGAGCTGCCGGAGCGTGAAATGAAGGGACAGCAACGGTAACAGAAGGGATGCTCATCCTGCCTACCAATACACACCACACACACACACACACACACACACACAAATATAGAACAGAGGCAGTGCTTACAAAAGCACAAACATATATTACAAACTGACACAAGACCAGACACAATTCCTAAGAGCCATTAGCTAAAGAAGAAATACAAACTTGGCATCTCTGAGTGTTTGACAGAGTCAGGTAAAAAAAAAAAACTTAAACAGTTTGAAGTCATTTACTGAACTTGGCTGAAATGCACTCAAAGATATTCAAAGACCTTGTATGCTGGCAGTGATATTGCCTACTGAGACAGGCCGCTCCCCAGTAAGACGCCTGGCCCTGTCCATCTAAACTCTGCCAAAACACAGCATGACACTAGATACCTCGGCTTGTGTCCTCCCTCCATCTTTGACAATCTTTTCTTCCCTCTGCCTGCAAGATGACCTCAATATAGGCTTTTGCTGCTGTCTAGCCTTGAGGTTTAATAAATGGTGACTTTATGAAATGAACCTGCTGCAGTCAGTTGCTAAGAAGGATCTCACGGTTTGTTAAGTAGTCGCACAAAGTCAAAGACATGTTAAGAATGCCATATAAGATATTACTAAGAGATGAGAACCAAAATGGATGGCAATGCACCACTAAATAGATGGGAAATGGGGATTTTAAATTAAAGGGGGATCTTTGCAAAATCATGTTATGATTACAAAGCGTAATGACAAAGGCTTCTGAATTATAATATCCATCTCAGATCACTAATCAAGAGGTTTTCACACTGCATAGCAGAAAGTCCTGCCACCTACACTACATACTAATTTACCAGCTCTTAAATACAGACTAATTATGCCAGGTCTTGTTTGCCTTTTTTGGGAGTGTAAGTGTGTTTTGGCCTGTGTGGATATACAATGGCATATCTACATTCATGCATGTGCATTCATATATTCATATCTGTATGGTTATGTGTGTGCACTAGTGCATATGTTGCTCATGTTGTGTATAAGCACTTAAAGAGCCTGGGTGTCATTTGCTCCTCGATGTGAATGTGTACATTTGTTTGCTGACACACCGACAGGGAACAAGAAAGGAGGATAAACTAATGACGCCTCAGAATAAAACTGGCCCTGAAAATCTCCCACTAAAAGCTGTAATCGCATTAATGGGTGCCGCTGCCGCCACTGCTGCTGCTGTGCTATCTAGGCTGGCCATGGATCCGAGAACTGGATCCATCTCTCTCTCTCTCTCTCTCTTTCTCTTGCTCTCTCTCTCTCTCTCTCTCTCTCTCTCTCTCTCTCTCTCTCTCCCTCACTCTCTCTCTCTCTCTCTCTCTCTCTCTCTCTCTCTCTCTCAGAGAGGCTTAAAGGAGGGGCGTAGCACATTAGCCATCATCTCTAGTGTTTAAAAAATGTCTGTGATTTTTACTTTGGTGGAATATTGCATATCACTGTGGTGCTTATGCTTCCCATCTAAGACTTAGACAGTCCTCAGCTCAAGCCCTCATCTGTTTCCTTTCAAGTGCTCTATACTCTACACACTAGACTATGCTTAGGTTAATTCAATTCTGTTTTAGAGCTTGAGTCTTGGAGATGGGTGTGACATGATGTCATAAATACGCCACAGACGCAATTATAGACATACAAGCAGAGAAAAGACGCTCTCTATCAGATAATGTAACAACAGAGACACACGCATGCATTGAATATTGATTGAATGAAAGATGTATGCCTATGCTGAAAGCTCCAAACAACATTGCGAAGGTTACAAACCAGCAGGGAGCTATTCCCATTTCCCTACTCAATTCCCATTTTCACAGCTCGATTGGCACCTTGCATTCTAAAACTTGTATCACCCTGCCTCTGCTCCTAGGTGCAGCAAAACATGATAACCAGGTCAACACATTCACCACACACTTCCTCTCCCATGGTGAATCACAGGACAAATCACAAGTTTAGGAATACGCCAACACACTCTTCCAGAAACCAAATTCATCCAGATAAACGAGTCCACGATGACAACAAACACATAAAAGATTTACATTACACGAGGAAAATACAAATGTGACTTCATGTAGACACCTGCAAGTCAAAAATAGCACAGAGGAGCACACTTATGCAAGCTTTTAGAGTAATATCTACCTGACTCAACTACACACTCACTAGTGTGCAACCCTTTTTGACCTCTGTCACTTGAAATGCATCAATGAAACAGGACCAGCACCACTGTTTGAGAAAGCACATCTGTCCTGAGACAAAGGTCTCCTTGGAGTATTGCTGGGATTTATGCTCCTTTTTCCTGACTTAACTGAAAAGCACAGTGCAAAAAGCAGTCATTATTATGAGCCCGACAGGTGAACCACTCTGCTCCGATACCAAGATAAAAATTAGCCATAACAATGACATAGTTGCTCATCCAGGTCACAATCCTACATGGGAAGTGCATTAAGGGATGCCTTTTATTGTCATTGGTTGACTGTATAGCACAAGGTAATGAGAATTATAATCTATTGAAAAGTCAAGAGGGCTAACAAACACTCATATCCAGGACTCCAGTACACCTTGACCAGCCCTAACCTAGCCTGAGGCATTATTATCCCATTAGTAAATGTAATGATGGCATTTATGTATAGATGGCAGTGTGGCACATGCAAACACTCTTTTTACCAACACTGCAACCCAGACAAATACTCTGAAGAGTAGTGATTCTTGTGTTAATAGAAAAGTGCCCGTAAAACGATAAATATGACCTTGACCTTGAGCACAGTTGGAGTCAAGACCCAGCAGGTGTTCATTGTGTGTGTGTGTCTTTCACTCAATTTTTACCAACACTGTAGGGGAAGTAGCGATTCTTGTAAATCTGTGGGCAGACGATGTACACCTCGCCACTGTATTAGCTCATCGGTTCTCTGGCCTGATAGTTAAAAACCGAATGCAGACAACACTACATAAAATCAAGCCCGCGGGCTATTTGCCCAAAACTAGATGTTGATTTATAGGTAAAGCCAATGAAATTAGTTGAAACAATGATAGTAACATACACACAAACACATCAGAAAGAAAACTGATTTTGTGGTGTTTTATAATTGCTTTGGTTATCTAGTCTTCTTCTCCTTTCGGCTGCTCCCGTTAGGGGTCGCCACAGTGGATCATCTGCCTCCATCTCATCCTATCCCTTGCATCCTCTTCCCTCACACCAACCCTCTGCATGTCCTCCTTCACTTCATCCATGCCTAACATGCTTTCCCCCTCTCCCCCTCCTTGGTCTTTGG
>VUQH01022873.1:0-21012 GCA_015106775.1 Etroplus canarensis | reverse complement strand
GGAATAATCTGCGCTGTACATGAGCTGCATCATAGTGTGGTTCTGATATTCTCATATTTGCGTAAAACAGCCACCACGGTGCACTGCAGCGGCGCTTATCATAAAACGAACGGAGACTGGCGGTCTCTGTCCGTGGGATTCCCTGATTTCAGCAGTGCCTCACCCCTCTGGTGGAGCATAAATCAGTTGCGTAAAACACCCTTTCCCAGCCGGAGCGCGCCGGAGATGAAACAAGCTGCTCTGTTTCATGGCGGAGCGCATCTGAGCCGAGAAAGTTGCCGTGAAAAGGCGCGCTGCGCAAGAAATTCCGCATTATTTGCCCGTTTAGGCGCCGTCCAGTAACGACCAGCGGATGCCCTTTTTAGTGGCGGTGCGGCGCTTGTGCGTGATCCTGCATCATTAGGACACTCTTGACTCGACTGTTTAGTGTCGGATTTTGTCGTTTGGGTTCGTGTTTTTAGGCTGCTGCTCTGGCGGTGGGTGTGTGGTGCTGAAACAGGCCGGAATATGGAGGAGGCGCAGCGCCGATTCCCCTCAGCAGGGTCAACTGGGTGCAAGTGTTTGTGGTTAAAAAAAAAGGCCTGTGTAAAAACCTTGAAAGGCCAACAGAGATCACTGCATGCCAAATCCATCACTAATGATTTCCATCACTTCGTAAATTGCTCATTCTCCCCATCATTTCTTAAATTTCTCATTCCCTCCACGTTTTTGGTAATGCGCCCTGCCCCTGCTGCAGGATTTGCTTCATTTGTTGCTCAGAGTATCGATCGGGCTTCACATTTCACTCGTACAAATCCACATGGCCCCCCCTCTGTAGTAGGAGCTAATGTGCCACTTTCTGGTCATCCAGCTGCTGAATGTGAACATGTTTAAACGCCACATCTGGATATATTTGCCTCGTGGGTCCTGCTGCAAAATCCTGGCTCCCAGCTGCACCAGATACACATCCACCTCCTTCATCCTGCAGTTGTACTATTATATTTTTCTGCAGGAGAAGAAGAAGGTGAAAGGGGTTGTGCTTTGGCTCAGTCAGACTTTCCACATGGAGCAAAATATAAGCCTGAATCATCAATAGTTAGAAATTTTTAAAAATCACTTCCACTAAGTTTTGATAGAAATGATATCATCTGCACACCTACTACTGTACATTATGCAATACAGCTTCCTATGCCAATTACCCACGCATGCTCTCCTTTCTTTAATTATTTAGGCACTGTAACTGGCCATTATGTAACCCAGTTTGTAAAAGCAAAGGCGGCCCTTTGCAGGTCGAGTGAATCATTTTTCCACAGCAATGTAAACACTGTGTGCGTGTTTCCCAGTAGGTAAAAACCAGGATGCTGCAAGACAACACTTGCCCAACATTTGGCTATAAGGTGAAGCTGTGGATGCAATTGGTGGAGGGGGTGGTGTCGGGGGGTGGGGGTGGGGGTTGTGGGGGGTGACACCGTCATGGGTTCTCTCTCTGCAGCAGTGGATGTAGCAGCCAGGATGAAGGAGTGGGGGTGGGCAGTGAGCTGAGCTTCACCCTCCCCTTTCATGGCTGCATGTGAGCATCAATCCCAGAGATCAACAGAAGGAGAATAAGGCCGAGCAACGAGGACCTCATCATCTGAGTCGTTTAGAAAGGGTTCAGCTGCTCGGACTGAGGGAGCGCGGTGATTGGAAAGAAACAGGATTTGATTTGGCTTTACTGTGATGCATATGGGGTCAGTTGCGGTTGATATTATTATGCTTTACAGGGTTTTTTTGTAGCCATTGCACACCTTTTTCAAGAGGCAGTTGAATCATGCGCCATTGTTCATTCAGTCATTCAGAGGCTAAAATCCTTTATTGCTGTAATGCATATGTGATTTTACAATATGATAGATATCATGATATACTGAAAAGCTGACTACTAAATCAGCATACTTCATCAAATATCTGTTTAAATCCTGTAAATCTAGTAATGTTATAACTTCTCTGATCACAAACCAAATCACAGATTTCCCATCTTTACCTGCTTACCTGTACTCTGGCACATTTGGCTCATACAGCACATGGAGTGTCATTAAATCATTAAATCATTAAATCTCAAGCTGTCAGGAGGCAGGAGCACTGCAGGTGCAGTGTGGATGAACAAATGGAAAATATGAAGTGAAACTAACTTGAATGTTTTATTTTTTAGGGAAAATTCGAGTTTTAAGATCTATTACTGTGCACTTTAATTAGTAAAATTCAAATTTTTTATTGTGAGCACAAATTTCTTTTGTTTCCTGAAGTGCGGCATGCCAGAAAAAAAATGTAAGAAACACTTGTTAAATCGACACTTCATCAGCCTTCAGCGTACATACTCCTCATCATCATGTTACCATTGCAGATATAAGTATGATTGACTCCTTAAGGGAAAACTGGCACACTGAAAGGTTGAGATAATTAAATTCTTATCTCATAACTTGTTGGTATTTATGACATTTTGCCAATTTAGTATATTTTTCATTATGTCTGTAGCAGCATCAGTGTGTGCAGTATATATACAGTATTAGGGCATTTTTTGCCTTTATTTAGCTTCGTATGTTAGAGAGTTCACAGCAAATGAAGTTAGAGAGAGGTACATACAAAGTGCAAGCAAGACGTTCAACAATGCTACCTGTGAAAAGTAAAAACCAAATGTGACTTGAATTTGACTAGACTCCCCTTTAAGGTAGTCTCCCTGTGCACCTCCGAACTGCTTACAGGGCTGCTGGTGCTCCTTTCAGATCTCTCACTGGAAGCTTTGTTTTGATCACTTGCACTTGTGTGTTTGCAGTGAGCACTGGATCTCTTCCAGTGTACCACAAAGGTGGCCTTTAAGTTTGCTTTTAAAGATCAAAACACAGAGAGAGGAATGCAGCAAGTAGGGTGGGTAGTGTTGGTGCGACTCCAAAAAAACTCAACGGTGCAGTGTGGTGCAATGGCATGGACAGGATTCATACTGTTTCCGCCTGAATGTTCTCTCTCAGACACTACCTTATGGGTCACACCTTGAACACCAGAAGTCTGGCTTAAAACAGGGACTCTGAAATGACTCAGCCATAGATCTTCATGTCGAAAGGAGCCAGTTGAAATGTTTGGGCATCTGGTTAGAATGTCTTCTGCGCGCTTTCCTTTGGAGGTCTTCCATGCAACTGGTAGGAGACCCTGGGGTAGGACCAAAACCTGCTGAGAAGATTATATCTCTCACCTGGCCTGCGAATATGCTTCAGGACCACCAGGAGGAACTGCCATTGCTATTGTTACTGGGGAGAAGGAAGTCTGGAATACCCTGTTTAGCCTGCTGCCATCACGACCCGACTTCTAATAACGAAAATAATGGGCGGATGGATGGTCACAGATCTGTTGGACAACAAGAAGTTTTAATAGTTGTGGATTTAAGTCTGATTTTTCCAATACTGAAATCAAATCACATATTCAAAAAAAAAAAATACAGAACAGTAGGTTGTTGGGAAGTAATCTTTAATTGTTGAGGAATTATAGAGTAACCATTAAATGTGATGCATCACTGCTTGACTTAACATAACTCGAGTAATGTTGGAGTAAACATTAATGAATGCATAGGTACTGTTTTGCGTTTGGAGGAACAGTTCATGAAGAAAATGGGGAGTTAGATGGATTTGCAGATAATTATGAACTAGTGAATAACTACTTACTATTATATCTCCCAGATGAAAGTCAGGGGGATAAGCCCAAGTTCACATAAAGACAGAGAAATAAAATTAATCTGGATCTGATCCAGAAGTAAATCTGTATTTCGTCTCGGATTTCATGTTCTTTTTTTAGCTTCTAAAGAGTAATGTACTGTAATCATGAGGGAAATTCACACCACTTCTCCACATCAGCTTGTTTATCAACTTCATCCAGCTCACCCAACAAATACCACTGGGTTTTGAGATACATTATATGACTGGTAGGGGGTTGGCAATCAGGAAGGCCTTCATAATGCGTTCCCACTGGCGTTATCCTGCTAAAGTGTTGGCCCTGGACTGGGAGATGTTATTTTCACATCTAGTTAGCTATCAGGCTGTTCAAGATTCGTTCTTTAACTGTTTAGTAGCTTAGCTTACTGTAAATCGTTACTGATGTTTTATGATCGTTTTATGATTTTATGAAGTAGGTGGATGCAAACAGAGTCATTGGTTTGTCCCAGTTACGTAATATACCCTGCTCATATGAAGGACATTCATATTGTACTCACCTTCATAGGGAACTATTTGAGAATTAGAATATATAAAAAATGTACTGTTAAACGCTGTGACAACACAAAATGGGGAAATTGAAAAGAAAATGGTGCCAGAAGGTGGTTGTTGAGTTATATTTTAGTGTGTGGCAGTATTTTTCTGCTCTTATAGCAAGACTTTATTAACAATAAGCACAGTGAGTCACAATTTTGAGGATTTTTTTTGTCCCGTTTTTTTTTTCTTTTACAACTTAAGCCCTTCACGTGTCGGTCCTCTGTCCAACTGAGCTCATTGAATTGAAACTGCAGCTCCACTCTGCTAATGTAAGCCACTGGGTAATTAAATGCAAAGTGCCTTTTTTTTAAAGATAAACTAAAAGATAACTCAAGTGGCTGCACGCTGTAGGGATGCTCTGATATAGTTGACGACAGGCCGAATAAGATGACATTTACCAATGGCAGCGGCTGATGTTTATCTGTTGTGTCACATCAGTTTTACACCGGCTAAATGTTCAGAGATGGTGTGATGGAGACATGAAAGCCTTTAAAGCAAAGCTAGGAAATGTCTTGTTTCCAGCTCTTAAGACTGGAGTAATAAACCATAATAGATGCATATCCCAAAATGTCGAGCCAGTTCACTCTTCCTTGGAAGTTTCAGGAGGCAGGCTGTATTTACTCTTCTCTGTGTGGGGTTGTGCAAAAAACGGAAGCAGGAAGGTGAAACGGGAAAGGACCTGCATGCCTTAGTTTTAGCTGCTTTCACGCGCACACACACACACACACACACACACACACACATACATGCACGCCTTCTACTGACCTTGGAAGCATCACTGAACCAGAGCATTGCACACACACGTCTGGATTCAGAGTCTGACGCAGTGCCTGCAGCCTCTGTGCCTCTGTAAACACACCAATACACACTTCCAAACAAATGCACTCCGACATGTCATGTCGATGATGTTATAGAGCACGAAGTGCCTGCTGAAATAGAGCTCTGTAATGCAGGGTCATAGTGGCTCTTAATCTTAATGAATTCCCCTTCTCTTTCACTGAGGAGGAGTGCTGTGTCAGAGCTGGCAGACATCCCCTGCCTCCCACTCTTCTCGGCAGCACGTGACCATCCTCTCAGTCCTCTTCTTACATGCATACACACACACACATACACTGGAAGACATATTTAACACAGCGTTACAGAAATATCTACTTATGGAAGATCTCTGCAGCGCCAGAGCCAAGAGGCTCTCGTCCTCCAGCGATGTAAATAAAAGGAGGAAATACATATTCAAGAGAATGGATGGTGTGACATCATGGTGATGTGTCAGGCTGCTAAAATTACTGTAAGAGGATTTAAAATCCGAAATGTTATATATTTTGCAGTCTTATTCAGTATTTTAACCATTACTAAAGTGGAAGAGACTGCAGAACACTCTGAGGTTCAGACAGGCATCCAGACTGGTTGTTACAGCATCACAATGCATAATTTTCATTCTTGTACTCTATTTTAGACTGTCTGCAGTTTTCATCATGCTGAGATTATTCATCGCTCTACCTAAGTCTCTCTGGTGACTGCAGGAAATCTAATATTTCTTGAAACTTCCTGTACTTCTATTTCTGTAATGCAGCGAAAACAGCACATCCATGGCCACTTCATTAGGTATACCGGCTTGTTAATCATCTTCTTTTTCTTCTTCTTTCGGCTGCTTCCTTTAGGGCTCACCACAGCGGCTCATCTGCCTCCATCTCACTCCCTCCCTTGCATCCTCTTCCCTCACACCAACCCTTTCCATGTCCTCCTTCACTACATCCATGAAATTTCTCTGTGGTCCAGTATATCCACTATCCCTCCTCTGCACATGTCTAAACCATCTCAGCCTTGCCTCTCTGACTTTGCTGGTTCACCTGCTTGATAAAGCAACTGGCTAATCAGCCGGTCATGTAGAGATGTCAGAAAAGACCTTCTGAAGTTCGAATCAAACATCAGAATGGGGAAGAAAGTTGATTTAAGTGACTTTGAAAGTGGTATGGTTATTGGTGCCTTCCAGGCTGGTCTGAGTACTTCACGACCTGCTGATCTTCCTGCACAACCATCAGATTAGGCATTTATATAATATTAGCCACAGCAAACATTGTAGTCTGTGAATCTGATGTCCTAGCAGGAATGCTTTCGGTTTCACACTAAATGGTAACGTGTTTTCCAGGATATCATAAGAAGGCTAATACATGGATGTTGTTAATACAAATTGAAACTGTGAACTCTTTGAACAGATCTGGGTGTCAGTCTATTTTTGTGTTGCTTCTCAAAAGTGGAAGTATTTCCTCTCTTGGTCTGAAGAGCACAATATCATTGTTAGCATGTTGCCTTTTGTGCATCAATTATCAATCCTTGGTCATCCACCATAAACACAAAGTACTTCTACACCCTACTGCCAACTGCCTTTCTTATTAACAAGCAGGGTGGTGCTATCTCAGCAGCTGCAGTTGTCTCCATCTTCCACATGTAGTTTTTGCTGCGCCATTTGTAGTTTTTCTTGTGTTTGTGGACATCCTTCTTCTTCGATCAAGGATAGACTATAACACTTCTAGCCATATGCTGCTCCCATGGGTTCTGGAACAGTTGCAGCCTTGGTACGTGGTACATATCAATGAATGTGTATGTAACTTGCCTTCGGTACCAAAAAACCCTGAATGCTATCGATTCTTTTAAAAAAAGTGCCATTGAGTTTTTGGAAAGCTACTGTAAGTATCGTTTCTTGGAGCATGCCTAGATGCTGTCATGTCAATATGGACCAACATATCTGACAGATTTTTCCAGAGCCTTGTTGACTTTATGCAATGAAGAATTAAGGCAATTCTGAAGGCAAAAGGGGCATCCAACACAGTACTAGCAAGGTGTTCCTAATAATGTGGCTGGTCTGTGTATTAGTAATGTCGCATTAAGTCAAAACATAGGTGAACAGAGAAACCTCACAATTGTCCCCTTGGGTAAGTGCTTGGCAGCAGTGGGGAGGAAAACACGCTTTTAACCAGCAGCCATTTTGAGTGTTTAATTTAAAGTCAGACAGCTTTTAGAACATCTTTAGCTTCTGACTGTGAGAGATTTCAGATTAAAGTGGAATATTTAGGGGAATATAATGGCAGGGATTTGTTGAAATCATTCAGGGATTTTATTTGATTGCTTGTAATGGGCGCGACTTACGAGCACGACGTCTCTGGGGAGTCGCTGCAATTTAGAGCTGTAGAGCACCGCTGGGCTCCACACACACCGCCCTCACCCGTGTTCTTAGTTCAGCAAGTGGAAGACAAAAAGAGAAATAGATACATTTCAACTGGAGCTGCTCGATTATGGCAACAATTCTAAACACAGCTATTTTGGTCAATGTTGAAATCACAATTATTAAAGGCTGTTTCTCATAGACATTGGAGAAAGTTGAAGCTTTTCTGTTTATTTAAGAGGATTTCCTTGAACTGTAATTATAATTTAAATAAAGCGGATAAATTTAAAGGGAACTAACCCTGCCACAATCTGGTGCAGAGGCAAAAATGGAGAGGCAAAAATAAAAAAAAGGTTTGTGTTGAAAATTAGAACGTGAAAATCATTGCAAAACAGCAGTGTAGCACGATGGTCTTTATTTTTTTATATTGTTTTATAAAAATTAAAAATAGATTAATTTCACAGCCCCGATTTTAACCGCATGTGTGTACCAGTATAAACTCTTTGTCATATAATATCCAAACAGACACTACTGATGTTATACCAGAGCCTACATGCAGTACTATGTACTAGTACCATAAAGAAGGATGCTGAATGCAAGGTAATTTAATGGATGATAATATACAGTATTAGGCTTCTTAATCACTGAATGTAGGTGTTCTATTTATTCACAGGCGTATAAAATCAAACATCTAGCCATGTAGTCTGCCTTTGAAAACTTTTGTGAAAGAATGGGTCATTCTAAAGAAATCCCTGAATTCCAGAGTGGTACTGTAATGGGATGCCATTATTGCAACAAGTCAGTTTGTAAAATTTCTTCCCTCCTAGATATTCCACAATCAACTGGCATTACTGCAAAGCGGAAACACAGCAACTCAGCCGCAGAGTGGCAGACTGTGTTATGTTAGTGAGTGGGGTTGCTGAGTGCTGAGGTGCATAGCGCATAAAAGTCATCCGGACTCTAATTGCAGAGTTTCAAACCTCCTCTGGCATTAACATCAGCACAAAAGCTGTGCACCAGGAGCTTCATGGCATGGATTTCCATGGCTGAGGAGCTGCGTGCAAACCTTACGTATATCACCATGCACAATGCTAAGGCAACATTTGTGAGACTTTTGTGCACCTTCAGGTGACCTTTTGTTTAGAGTTGGCACTATATGAATTAAATTTAATTGAATTGAATTAAATGTTAGATGGAGAAATGTAAAGCCACTGGACTCTGGAGCAGTAGAAACGTGTTCTGTGGAGTGACAAATCATACTTTTCTATCTGGCAGTCTTATTGAGCCTGGGTTTGGTGAAAGCCAGGAGAACAATGCCTGACTGCATTGTTTGGTGGAGGAAGGATGATGCTATGTGCCTGTTTTTCTGTGCCAAATATTCCACTGAAGGGAAATCTTCATGTTTTGGCTTACCAAGACGTTTTGTACAAGTCTATGCTTCCACTTTTGTGGGAACAGTTAGGGGAAGGCTGCTGTCTATCCAGCATGAATGTGCCCTTGTGTACAAACCAAGGTCCATGAAAGCACGGTTGGATGAGATTGGTGTGGAGAGACTTGAATGTCCCTCACAGAGCCCTGAACTCAACCCTATCAAACAGCTTTGAGGGGAAATAGAATGGAAAATATGAGCCAGGCCCTCGTGTTCAGCATCAGCGTCTGACCTCACAAATGTTCTTCTGGATGAATGGGCAAATGTTCCCACAGACAAATAAGAGTGGAAGCTGTAATAGCTGCAAAGGGGGCAGCCACCTCCATATCTATGCCATGGATTTAGAACAGGATGTAATTAAAGCTCCAATATGTGTACTGTGTAGGTGGTCCATATATTGTATTTCTGTGTTTTTCCAGCAACAGAAGAGAGTGAGTTTGATTTATAAGTATGGAAAAAAGAACACATAATCACATATTACAAAACAATATAATGGTGTTCTTTACATTTTAAAGACTATACGATTATTCTAAAAATCAGTGTGAGATGGCTATATATTTTTAAAAACTGTTCTCTTAGGAGTCGTCATTGGTGGATGTGCTATTTTATTTTTATGTAGGAAAACAAACTCGGAGGTTAGCCATGAAAGCATAGAGCTGCTGGTTTTCCTGCTCTTACAAACCGACTTAAGTAGGTCAGCATTCAGTGTTGCACAAGCTCAGTTCACTAATATGAAATCCTTAATAATGGGTGTGCAATTTGTCCCCTAATTTTTTCATTTGCAACAGCCATTAGTCAGTTAACCGGTTTTCATTGACCTGCAGTGTTTGAAGAAACGTGGTGCCTTACATAAGCAAATGTGGTTTTTTGTGTATTTCACAAAGTGCCCTTGATCAGCGTACATGATCCAGCTGAACAGTGACGGTCCACTGCTTCCAGAGTAGTTTCAATACAGAGGACAAATTTCCTACGGGTTGGGTATCAATCAAGAGCTGTTTATTTCTTCTGTCATGTTCTTGCTGCTGTGTCAGTAATTTCTCTTTTTTAGCATTTTCAGCTGAGTTTCCCTCAGCAAAGCTCCTCGCTGTCAGGGGAACAGAGGTGACAGGCATCTCTTTGAGGTACATGTGTGTAGACTCCACGAGAATGAATCGACGTACTGCCCACACACCTCGTAAGAGAACAGTCTGCTGAGGCAGTATTTGTGGCTGGAAGAGTTCTCTGTGGATCAGAGTATCTCAGTTTTTCTTCTGCTCCTGTAGATCTCCTCCCATAACCTGTCACCCATTTTAGCTATGCTCTCCTGATCTCTGACCTCTGACTTGAAGTCATAAATCCTCTTCTGCTTTCCTTGCAACCATTTTGTGCTGGATGGGGCTAGTTAGGATGTTACATAACTGCAGCCAGACAATGAGGCTGTGACTAGAAGGCCAGCTCTGCATTACATTGATCTCATGGAGTCTTTTTAGGTATTGTTAAATCTGGTTGTTATCAGTGTTGAAGGTGTACTGAAGAGCTTGGAAGCTCTTATTTTTGAAATTACCTTCATTATGGAGCTGTAAGTATTTTAATTAATAGTTCATATATTTATTTTCTAATTGATATTGGCTTTAAAAATATGAAAAAATCACGAATATCCACTCAAATTAGCAACCAACTGATGTTTGAAAAGAGAACTGTCTAAAACATGAATGTTATTAATATTTATGACAGAATATTTGAATGTGATTTTTAATAAGGCTGTACTAACCATTCATTTTACTATGGATTCATTTGCTGATTTTTTTTGCTGTAAACAGTTATTATTTGTCCATAAAATATCAAAATTATGTACATTTATCTAAATTACTGTTGTCAATATCTTACTTCATATTTTCTGTATTGCTGTAAGCACAGATGTATTGAAGGAGTGGGAATCTGACTCCCAGTATATTTTATTGTTTTTCAGAGTATTTCTTTATTTCCTCCATGTTTAGAAAGCCTTTGAAATTGCAGTGTTGAAGGCTTTCCTTGAGTTTCAGTATGAGTCCTGCAGATTTGTCTGCTTGTCTCTTTAAGATCAGGCGTGCCAGATGCCCTCAGGAATGATGCTGCTGTGAAGCTGAGATTCAGAGAAAAAAATGGGTCATGTAGTCATAGGTGAAAGTCCCTGAAGGGGCGACAACCATGTGGCAAAGGAAGAAACTGTCAGCCCTTCATTGCAGAAACTGCAGATTTGAGGCTGGGAGGCGATTCCTAATCAGAAATATCATGGATATTAATTCACCAATCTGCTTCCTGCTGTGGCTAAATTGTTAACAAGGTGTGACCAGTTAGTCTGGTTTTGTACAAAAAAGAACACTTTTCCTCATTTTCTCTCTCACTTATAATGCTACGATGATTGATGCGCATTAAACATGGCCACAATTTTAAATGAGGCCTGCAAATGTACCAATAATCCCAGTGAACCCAAAGCTCAGGCTTCAAGATCTAGGTTGGTAGGGATGTTACAGTGCCAGAAATATAGTAGTCACTACCAATACCAGTAGAATTACATGATTTTTAATGCTAAATTTTATACCATGGCTGAAAAAACGCAATTCTAGAAAAAAAAACATTTGCACATTAAAAAAGACTTCTTTAAATGAAAAAAAACAGTACAGAACAATACAGTCCTAGTAATATGAGGTGTAATGTTAGCTGTGCAACATTAGGCATTTATATAAAGTTAGTCATTGCAAGCATTTTAGCCTGTCGATTATGGATGATTTCACAACAACAGTGCCATCTGCCTCAAACTAAATGTTAAATAAATTTCAGATTATCATAAGCAAGATAATCTTTTTGATGTTGTAATATGACTTGAAACCTTGACTTCTTTGACCAGATCTGGATGTCGGTCTCTGTCAAGTGCTTTGCTAAACTGGAGGTTTTCCTCCCTTGGTCTGAAAACCATATTACCTTTTATGATCATTACCCTTTGGTCGTTTAGTAAGTCCTTGCTTAATACTTCTATGCTTCTGTGTTGAAATGATACAAAACAAACAACAAACAAACCATACTTTATTAATCCCTAGGGGGAAATTCAAATTGCCGACACTCCTGCAGGTTGTAATGCACACATGCACATGCATAGTTACACTCAGCATGTAGTGAGGGAGGCTGGCATACAAGGCTGCCATTTCAGGCACCTCGGCAATGCTCAGGGAGTGACGTCATTCTGGCCTTCTGGTCCATCTCTGCATGTGGGTCCAGGGCAGGGTCTTGGATGGCCACTGGGTCCAGGTCCAGGCGGGTCTCGAACGGGCTCCCTCAGCAACTCTCCGGCTACCAAATTCATCCTCTGACGCACTGGTAGTCTAGGTACGTCACAGCTGCAGACCCTTCTGAAACCCTGTGGTGTACCCTACTGCGTAACCTGACGTGCATCTCTGTAGAAATGCAACCACACATTGGGTTGATGTACATGATGCACAGGTATGAATGCTGGCTACAGCATTGGCCACTTGCATACATCTGTAGAATCAAGAGTCACTGCAGAAGAATAAAGTTTTACTGCCTTTTACTATTCACAAACTGTCGCCATCTTCCATGTGTAGTTTTCCTTCTTTGTCAGCATGTAAAGGCCGATTTCAACACATGTAGCTGTATTTTTACGGAAGAACTGCATAGGTACATATGTTGAGTATGGTACTTGTGACTTTGGAAATTAATTTGTTGCTTATTCAAAGACAAATGCAGGGATATGACTGTCATATTTTTTGTTTTATTATGTTTTAACTGTATATGTACTGTAAACTATGTTAAAGTTTGACAAAGAAAATTCCTAACTTTCTCTAGAATGAGGACATTGTATCCTGTTTAACTGGATGTGAGTTGATGTGTGTGTGGGTGTGCGTGTGTGTGCGCCTGTTTGGTTGACACAGCTGTTGTGCTGTGTTTGTTCAGGTCCCTTCCCTTCTTTCTGACGGTGCGTTCCTGTCTTGTTGTGCCTCTATCAGGAGGCCAGAAAGGAAAAATCCACAGTGCAGTCTCCTCCTGACGTGGTTTCAGTTTTCATTCTGTCATCAGATATGAGAGAGTGCAGTCGCTACCGGCTTCACTATTTTATTAACCAGTTTCTCCACATAATTCGATAAAGATAAAAGGAGTGCATTTCATGTATTTTAATTCTCTTTCCCCATCCATAGAAAAAACCCCAAGAGGTTTCAGTAGCTAAATTTAGAATTCATTCACTTTTTAGGAAAAAGTAAATCTTTCAGGATTTTTTTATTTTTACGTATGGAGCAATGATTAGTGGAGCTAATCGCTAGACTTAATGAAACACAAAAACAGATCCATCAAAGCTAAAAGAACAATCAGTGTGATGTCAGCCAAGCACAGTCTGCAGATGTCCATATTCATCTAATTAGAGCACAGCAGAGAAATTGGTACTGGCCTACTTGTCGTTCACTGTGTGCCACTGTTATTGTTTTTATTTTCTTTTAACAGAACAGAAGGCAGATGAAGGTTAATGTAGAAAGGGCATCATCACATAGTTTTTCCAGCAGATCAGCTCCAGCACTGTCTGCAGCACATGTGGCAGAGTGGCATCACAGAGTCAAGTAGTGTCTTTACATTAATTTGAAAACTGTGTTAAGAAATTCATTACTACAACAATAACATCCCAAATAAACCTAAATGATCTGTGTGTATCTGAGCATTTTACAAACAGTAGTTCTAATCACCAGCTTCCCATTTGTTCATAAACGTATGTGTCAAAACAAAAAGAAGCGGTGGGGTCAGGATCAGGGAGTGCAGTGATAACGGCACAGTTAATGGCTGTAAAGCGTTTGATTAAGCTCTGTTAGTTGATGATTTGTGGACTGAGTCTGATTTCTCCATAGAAAACGATTTAGTCAGGTAAATTATTGAAAAATCATCCGCGTGGGTCCGTCATGACTGTGTGTACTTATCATTAATTTGGAGGCTCTTGTTTGTGTCAACAATATGAATGTGAGTTAGTTCATGTTTGCAATATTTGTTTGTTTTGGAGCCGGACAGGCCGTGTACAGTTGGTTTATCTAAGCTGACTGCAGCTTCAGTTTCCCTCAGCTCTGTAGTACTAAGGAGAACTACAGAGGCAGGTAATAATTCATGTCAGTTTGTCAGTACAAGTTCTGTTGTTATCAAGCAGCTGAGAAATGGAACCAGAAAGTGCAAAAAAGCAGCAGTTCCTCTAGTGACCACATGAGACTGGGTTGAGACCTGTATCTCCTATGTTAAAATGTCCAACTTTACTTTCCTTTACTGTTTACTTGGAATAGTTTGCCACATCTGTACTCTGCTCAGTTCAGCTACAGTTCTCCTGCTGCTCTGCACAGCCAGAAACCCGCCTGGGTCATTCTCTGTGCCACACACCCGATCAGCCCTGCAATAATTATTCATCTTTATCTAATTACAGTGCTCTATATATTCAATTCAATTTAATTTTATTTATATAGCGCCAATTCACAACAAAAGCTGCCTCAAGGCGCTTCACACCATAAGGTAAAGATACTACAGTGTTAAAAAACCCCAACAATCCGATGAGCCCCTATGAGCAAGCACTCGGCGACCGTGGGAAGGAAAAACTCCCTTTTAACAGGAAGAGACTTCTGGCAGAACCAGGCTCAGGGAGGGGCAGCCATCTGCCTCAACCGGTTGGGGGTGAGGGAACAGAGAAGACAGAAAGGAGAGTAAAGAGAGACATAGCCTATGGGAGAGAGAAGACAACATTCAGTGACATGCAGCAGTAATAAATAAATGCATGGGGAGTGAAAGGAGGTGGGTGGAGAAGAATTTCCCAGCTTATATTCATCTGTCAAGGTGGTCCAGCTAGTTCAGGCTCATGGAATAGCAGCCTTCATTCAAAATGTGTGTAAAACAATACATGCTGTGAGGCAGCCAGGGATGCGGCACTTTACATTGATTTCTATGGAGTCAAAATGACCCCCTCAGCAGAAGGTGTAAGCGATTATAATTTTTTTCTTTTTATCCCAAACACCTCAAAATTCACTGTATGATGAGTAAACCTATTTTAGGAAAAGCGAAGAATTATGAGTTGATAAGGTTCCATTTTACCAGTTATATGACTTTAAAATGATGGAGTCAAAATGACCCCCCTGGGTGGTTCTAGTGTTAAAGCTGCAAATCAGACACTAAAGTAAGGGTTTTATTTTCAACCAATGTTAATGTGTAATATGTGCTTGGACAAAAGAAGGAGGGCACCTGGAAACAGAGGAAGAACACTTAAAAATACTGATTTATACAAAAATGTCCGAGTAAGTAGAGCTGCTTTTATCTGAGGTCATTTATCAGAGAAGCAAGAGGAAACACATTCACCACAGCAGAGGAAAAGGAAAAATAAGTCATGGATATCCTCACTCCTGCTTTTTTTTTTTTTTTTCAAGTGTCTCATCCTGTGGCCTGCAGCCAGTGCTGGATGAAACACAAGTCAACTTTTTAGGAATGGAAGTGAACCTGTTTTCATTTTGCAGCTGCTGCTTTGAGCATTTTGCAGCGATTTGTCAGGGGCTCCACAGTGACAGTCCTGCCTGCCTGGCTGCATAAAAGCCACTGTCTTTAGTTTTTATTTTTTAGTGGTTTGTTTTGTTTCCCCTTATCTTGGCCAACACAGAATCTAACAGGACAAAACAAAGGAGACACTGGAAATAGCTGAGTCGGGGAATCTCTCATTTAGTAAGAATAAGGTTTCTACTATAAGATCATGAGTCCCACAGGAGGTCAGACACAGTTCGTCTGACTCACAGGAGGTTCAGGCTGGGCTCTCTCTGTCTACTCCTGCATCCCATTTCTGGTGAGTAGCTCCTCTCTCTCTGAAAAGAGCCAGTCCGCTGCTGTTATTTACATCACCTGACTTGGGAAGGTGTATCATTTACTGTTTTCAAGGCAGCAAACACTTACATCCCTGATCTTTTTTGTTCAAGCTCTTTTTAATCTGTGGTAATCCATCAGTATCTGTGTGGCCGCAGGTTTTAGCCGGGGCTGGAGGGCTTAGTGGTTTATACTCACTGTGATCCAGCATGATGTTAAACAGTATTTCACCCTAAATGGATTTATCCTAATACGACTGGCAGATGGCTGGCACGCTGATCAGGCCAATATCGGTATTTTGCCACAAACACGGTCATAATGCCATAACCTCTTAGCGGTTGGGATTACTTTTGGTTTTTGGGTCTTCCCTGTGTTTTTAGACACTTCTCATTGGGAGAATATATTGCACTGGTGTAGATACATGGTGGGTAACCTTGTTAGAGGCCATATATGTTATTGCAGGAGTTGCATAATGCGATTTTCAAATATACATGAGTAGCTTGAAACAATTCAGGGTTCAGTTGTTTCAGCAGTGGTTTCCTTGCATTGAGTTAAATCACGTGAACTAAGAACTCTATACTCTCTTCCCTCTACTCTACTGATTCTCAAAATATGAGACCCATACCCGAGGGCTGTGCAAAAGAAATTGCCCGTAGTCATAAAATTGTGCTGTATTGGTAAAAAGTCATAAAGCAGGGGCTGATTTACAATCATAAAACATGCATTTTGTGGAGACTTAGGCATGTGTAATTAACTAGATTTTAAATTAATTTTAATTTGGCCTCTGGTGATAATTTAAGCCAGATAATCAAGATAAAACTATATCCTTTACCATATTTTATTTGGTGATGATGCTGTTGTTTGGTCTTTCAGTTCTCCCCTGTCTTTTCCAGATTCACTCTCCACCAGGCTGTAGCATCTTTAGTTCAGTAAATATTTCTTTCTTTCTGTTGAATTATAATTAAGTACATACATCTGTGGAAGTGTGGAGTATTACAGCCTGTTATTATGACCTACAGTATATTCCAATAAGTCAGACTCGTTTCCGGCAGGTATTGGAGTCTGTCAGCTGCCCTTTGTCGTTGATTCTGTTTATAACTTTCACGGACAGAATTTCTATATGGGATGGTGGGAATCGGGCTTGGTGATCTCAGGATCTCATCCCTGCGTTTTGCAGATAATGTGGTCCTTTTGGCTTTATCAAATGATAACCTCCACCTTGTACAAGGGCGGTTTACTTGGGTGAGATGTTTTGGGCATGTTCAACTGGGAGACGGTGCTGGGGTAGACCCAGGATTCACTGGAGGGATTATATCTCTTGGCTGGCTTGGCAAACGCCTTGGCGTCCCCCCGGAAGGAGGTGGCTATAGAGAGTGAGGTCTGGGCATCTCTGCTTAGACCATGATGTGGACCTGTATAAGTGGTAGAAAATGGATGGATGATGGATGGTTGGTACAAACATATATTTTACCAAAGTCCTTTGCCACGGAGGTCATGCTTTGTTTTATGCATTTGTCTTTGTGCTATATAATTTTAAAAGCTATGAATGGATTTGAATATTTTTTCAGGGGTGAGGTGTGATACAAGTAACAAACTACTAAACACTGGCAGTATTTATACGGACCGGATCCAGGAATTTCTTTAAATGACTTTTTAACCATTGCAGGATAGGTGCTCCATAAATAGCTGCTTCATTACTATGCGATACTACAGATTTGCAGCTGATATGAAACTATAACTGAAACTGCTGATTCAATAGAATGTCAACAGATTTTTGCGTATCTTCTTTATTTAGGGAGCTAGAGTCAGAAGAAAATCACCATTACAGATTTTTTCTTGAATAATTTTTGAACTAATAATAATAATATTACTGTGATTCCACATGCTAAGGGTAGGGTTTTGTGGTCAGGTTTAATGGTAACATGGGGGGACTATGTGGCCTTGGCAGAGGTTTGTGCTCTCTGAGTGCTTCTAGCTTTAAATGAAATGACCAAGAATGTGTTATCAGAGCATGTGCTACTCTAAATTGATTATAATCAAGCTCTGTCTGTGCCTGGAATAGTATAATAGGTAGTAGCTGTAGGAAAAAAGATATTTTGAACACTAATCCACATAAAGTCATCTTCTTACTGGTTTTAAGCCTGATGCTTAAATAAATTGTACCCTTGACACACACACACACACACACACAAACACACACACATGCATACACACACAAACAGAATTGTTCTGTCACAGAGTAGAGATATAGACTTGTAGGGTTTGATGATGTGTTAATCACCAGAACCAGCCCAAGTCTGTGTGTGTGTGTTCCTTGTTTACAGAATGCATTAAAAAACATCTTTTTTTCTTTTACAGAGATTATGAATGATGTTATCAAGAAGGTAAAGAAGAAGGGAGAATGGAAGGTGAGTTCAGTTAGCTGTAAGTACTGTGAAATAACACACTGGGTCTCATGCAGTGAGCAGTTTTGAGCACTGATCTCATACTGGATAATTAGCATGTAAATATCTTGAACAGTGATGTCACACATATGACCTCATGGCCAGAATTGGCTGCCAAAGGCTCTATTTGGCCCACTGGGTGGCGTTGCCAAGTGTGTAACTCATTAACTACTCCAAAAAAAAGGTTCAATAAAATGTACTGCCATTCCTTATTTTGGTGACGTCAGCATTTCTGCACAGGGGTGATAATGGATAGAAAATTATAATTATTAATTATTTCTAAATCCAGATCATTTGTTTGAATCATAAAGATGTAAAATGATTTTGTTTAATCACATAATCTCTCCATGTGAAGGTTTTGTTCATTTCCCCTGTAATTTGTAAGTTATAATGTACATTTAGAGACAGTAGACTCACTGAATAAGGAAAAACTGAGGTATACTTTTGGCATGGCACCTACTTTTCTTACAACATCTCAGGCTCTTCATCATCTGCGTTGTCTCATTGTCTAATGTCTGATTTAACTAGAAATAACACTTCTTTTTTCTGGCATTTTTAAGGGAGTGTGTTATTGGGTGTCCTTCACTTGGTCTCATGGTTCGAGCTTTTTTAAAATCTTGAGTTCACACTTAAAGGGAGAAATTGAAAAACATGTTTATTCATGCCACCAAAATGTCGATATATGTGGTCCAGGAACCGAAATCTTTTTGACACTCCTGTAAGACAGAGTGATTGGTGAAGTAAATAAAGCTTAGTTTGATTGATTTTATATGATATATGAATGAATATAAAGAATTGATAAAGATTTTATATCTGTCCACGACTCAAACGACTGCTCATACAGGCATTGAGCATGTCTTTGCATGGTAGCTCCATTAGACTTTCCTTTAAATCTGTAGTTTGTGTTTTGAGATGAGAGCTAAGACAGTAAAAAAAAGCAGGCTCTTGGTCCTGCTTGTCAAAGTTGAGTGCTTTTGTAAAAGAGCAAATGTAATATATTTAAGTTTGACCCGTTAGTTGGACAAAACTAATAATTATTATTTTTTTAAAAATGACAAACAAATTATTTTAATATTATAATAATTATTATTATTTTAAAAAAACTTTAAAATACAGCCTGCTTAGCATGCATGGGCAGAATCATGATATGACTTTGCAGGCTTTGTGTAAACCCTATCCTATGTGTTCTCAATGCGCGGCTGCATATTTTTGCCTCTTCATGTGGACTTATTTTAAGAACGTAATTACAGTTGGACTGAATCTTAAGTGTCTGTACTGGTCTAATTCAAATCCTGCTCACTTCTCTGAGTTTGAGTGAATGAGTGCAGAAACATCCAGCCAAATAATCTGTTACTGATTTATTGTAGAGGCTCTAGAATCAGTCCTATTAGTAATTCAAGGGAGGCTTACCTGCAGAGCACTAGAATGAATGAGAATACATTTATATTAATATATATATAATATTCTCTTTTAATATTAGAAGAACGCAGTAAAAATATAATAAAAGATACAATAAATAGACAAAATGTATAAACAATACATATTTGTAAGTGTTTTCATCACAATGGTGCGTATTAGACACGCTGGAAACACAAAAAGCATTAAAGCCTGGATGTGAAAGAGTTGAATGAAATAACCTGAGTCATTACTGAGTGCATGAAGGACGCACAGTGTCTGTAGGGGATTATTTGACTGAGGCAGTTTTATTGTCAGCATCATGCAAGGAGAGTCATAAAAAGTGCTTGTATAGTTACTGTCTTATTGTGTTGCCAGGCACTGATTGTGGACCAGCTGAGCATGAGGATGTTGTCCTCCTGCTGTAAGATGACGGACATCATGACAGAGGGCATCACCAGTAAGAGCTGATCACATTTTTTTAACGCTCCTCTGCAATGTGAGAGTTTATTTTGTTTGTACCTGCAGCTCTTTTTCATGTCTGTGTCTGCTTCTGTAGTTGTGGAGGACATCAACAAGCGACGAGAGCCTCTGCCCAGCCTGGAGGCCATTTACCTGATTACACCCACAGAGAAGGTAAGACTACCCCCTTCTCTTATGATGTATATACAGTGTATAGAGAAAAGTATTGGACCATGAATTTGAACTGTTGTAATCGTGTTTCATTCGGTCCCATTGTCACATGTATAAAATCAAGCACCTAGGCATGCAGTCTGCCTTTACAATCATTTGTGAAAGCATGGGTCATTCTAAAGAGCTCACATCCTAGATGTTCATGATCAACTGTGAGTGGTATTGCAAAGTGGAAGTGTTTAGGAATCATAGTAACTCAGTTGGCAGGCCGTGTAAAATTATGAAGTGGAATTGACAAGGTCTGATGTTCATGGTGCATAAGTTGTTGACTCAGTAACTGCAGAGTTCCAAAACTCTTCTCACATTAACATCAACACGAAAACTGTGCACCAGGAGCTTCATGGAGTGGGTTTTCATGGCTGAGCAGCTGCATGCAAGTCTTACGTCACCATACACAATGCCAAGAGTCTGGGTTTGGCAAATGCCAGGAAAACATTACCTGTGCAAACTGTGCAGTTCGGGAGAGATAGCGCCACATGCTTGTTTTTGTGGGGTTGGCCAGGGCTCCCTAGGTCCAGTGATTGGAAGTCTTAAAGCTTTAGCTTACCAAGACATTTTGGACATTTCTTTGCTTTAAATTTTGTGGGAACTGTCTTGGGAAGGCCCTTTCCTCTTCCACCATGACTGTGCCCCAGTGCACAAACCTAGGTCCATAAAGCCAAGGATGGATGAGTTCAGTGTGGGAGAGCTTAACTGGCCCGCACAGAGCCCTAAGCTCAACCCTTTCAGACATGTTTGGGATGAACTAGGATGGAGATTGGTCCAGCATCAGTATCTGACCTCACAAACGCTCTTCTGGATGAATGG
>VUQH01022870.1:28014-41424 GCA_015106775.1 Etroplus canarensis | reverse complement strand
ATCTCCAAAAGCAGTTCACCTCCTCTGCTCTGCATAGCGTTTGGCCCAGCTATCACTGTACCAAAAAGTGTTGGTGACATGCTGAGAGCTTCATCGAGGCCATGGTTCAACTTTTCCTAAAATGCATCTACTATATTTTTAATTGCGCATGTTCTCAACTGTCAATTAAGCTGAAGAATGAAAGCCGCCTCTGGGACTGCTCCTTTTTTTGGGGGGGGCCGCAGAGTACCGCCTAACATCACTGACTGATCCGCAGTACGTGCTTCTGACAGCTGTATCGCTGCTGCACAACACAACGGAAACCCTACAACGCCATTGTGATGGCGTTATGAAACACTTTTCTAGCTTTAACACTAATGTTACGGCAGGCATCAAGCAGCACAGCAACAAAAACCGAGGCTAGACAAAGACCACGACGGGCTAAAACTACATTCTCCCAGCAGTTGTGCTGGTTTGAACTATTGTCAGCAGATTTGCCTCCAACTGTCCTCATACCAGAACCCCCAGGCCCTCCAGCCCTGTAATGCAGTTGCCCCTCCCTTCATCCACAACAGCGTACGCTAATGTTTGGGGCCGAAGTGGTCGCCACATTCCCGGCAAACACAACCCAATCTTTAACCTCTTTACAGTGTGCATGATATACTTTGCAAGCAGGGGCCAAGGTTTTATCCATTATGAATGAGACCCATATTACTCTAGGCATTAGCAATGTATGAGCTGGGCTTTAGAAACACAAGGTCTGGGGTTTTTCTGCCTGCTTCCCCACCGCTCCTTGCTCGCCATACTTTTTTTTTTTTCCTCCTTCCCAGCCACGTGCCGCTGCTCTCACACAGCCTCCCATGGACGCCCTGACTTCTGCCTGACAGCTCATCTGGCCGAGCCCCGCCTGTCCGATCGGCAGCTCCGTGGATGCAACGAGTCTGAAGAGGCAGGACCGCGCCCGCGGCTAAAGCCCTCCACTGATCTTAGCTTTGCCTGTTCTCCAGCTCGCCACGCCTAACCTGGCCGACCCTTGACTCAGCTCCGTGGCTCGCACTTCCCTGCCTTTCACGGTCTGATCTCAGTATATCTGCAGCCTTTGTGATGATATCTGATTTCCCAAGGCCAGCCAGCTGAAACTTTAATGAAACGCAGGCACGAAGAAAACACAGCAACATCACAACTTACAAGGCTTACAGCTTTCAATACATATTTCATAATAAAGTGGATTGTTTAGTTTGCTAGTTTAAAGGTAAAACAAATAAATAAATAAATAAATAAACAGAATGCACGGACAGCTTAATTTCATTCCACAACTCCTATCTAACAAACGAATCAATGAGGGGCAGAGCTTGCGAAGGAGTGATTGTGATGACTGGAGCATCTTTACTGCTTACTTTTAGAATTCTGGCTGTGTGGAGTTAGCTGGGAAGATGGAGCAAGTGTTCCCAGCGGGGCCTGGGACTCCTCAGGGCTGCAGCCCTCATCTCCGCCTCCTCTCTCCATTCCCTACTGAGGGACAACGAGATTACAAATGCCCCCGGGGGATACCCCAGCTCCCGGCAGGCGCCACGGTCCCCTGCTGGCTGGCAGAGAAAGAGAGCGCACTTCAATATCCCTCTCTGGTCCTAACATGGGTCAGCCTGATAAAAATTATGTCTCATTTATAAATGAACAAAGCAATGCGCTGAAGCCATTAACCTCTAGTATAGTGTTGCTTCGCATTACTAGACAACTGCAATGTAATTACGGACTGACACAGCTTGGACGCTGTGGATGTATGTGGTTTCAAAGCCCATTAATGGTTCAAAATGTACAGAATGTTATTAGCTACAAGGTAAAATATGAGTACTTTCTCCATGTTGTCCCCATGTAAAAAGGATATTAACATAGTTTCAGATGCGTTTCAGCCACAACAAATAGCGCAGGACAGGAAGGAGTGCGGTGAGCAGCCGAGCAGCAAGAGGCCTGGACAAGGCCTATTATGACAGGAAGCTCGACTCATCAGCCATTCAGGGCGCTGTAAGAGGAGACATAAATCAATGGTGTGCCAATTATGACACCACACTGAGCTGTGTGAGTGCAGGGAATTAGCCGCACAAATCTCAGTATCAGGTTCAGTTAGATGGGCTTCTCTGGACCGGGGAGGGAACGCCAAAGAAGGACCGCAGGGAGGATAGAGGGGGAGGAAAAGAGAGAAGAACAGAAGTAAACACTGAAATGTGAGGAAACTCATTACGCTTGATAAGGAAAATGCATTTATCTCTCTAGGTCTTTTTTCAGTCCATAAAACAGCATGATACAGGGACGGGAAAAAAAAAAGTCCAAATGGCTCTGCGAGCCCCATTGTCAAGTGTTCACTGAACCGCACGGAAGCATCTGAGGTGAATACTGTAAGACTGTAGTCGCCACACATCCAGCACACTTCTCATATTTCATTCTCTCACACTGAGATTTCTCTCTTACGAACATTAAACTTCACCTGACACCTCCCCCGCCACACACACACACACACACACACACACACACACACACACACGCTGCCTCGCGGAGTGCAATCAAGCAGGCATCTGAGGCAGTCTCTGGGATGCTGGGAGCGCAGGTTTGAGGCAGGCAGCAGCGGCTTTCAGCTGGGCCTGAACACGATGCCTTGACACCGCTGCGTACGCAGCTGTATCCCAGAACTTAGATTCTGATTAAATGGAAACAGAACAGCCCATTAAAGTCATTAACATACATCTCGAGTATGCATGGGGGGGGATGTGCACCAAAGGGTGTGCATGCACAGTAATGTAGCGCATATATTAAGAAAAGATCCGCAGATAGGACTTGAAAGAGCATATCTTGCAAAAGCTTATATATATTATTTATCACTCAGACATCAAAAAGGAGACTTTGTAATGACCTTTTTAATTCATATGCAAAGGTAATGCAGATTCAGAAAATGGAAATCCACCAAGAAGCACAGGCACAAGAGGCTGTAGCATGACTGCACTGGCATGGCCTGGCATGGTTTTCCATTTCACAGCTGCCAGTATCTTTAATTTAATGTCACAGTGGATATGATACCGCTTTATCTCATAGGCTTTCGTGAAGCACATGTGCCTCTTTTAATTTTGGAGCTTAAGATGTGGTAGTTATCTAGCTTGGGTAGAAAAAAGGCAGGAAAAAAGAGAATACGTGACTAATATTTGAGTAACATTTAGGAACAAACTCAATGGCAAGACTCCTTTTGTTACGATGTAAATGGGATTAAGTGTTCAGATATTTTTTTCTTTTTTCTAAGATATATATTTGTGCTTTGTACAGTGTAAAATCACTCTAGGATAACAATTGGGCTTTTGATCATGTACAAAAACACATTTATATATACAGTGTTAGCGGGTCCCTTTCCAAAGGCGTTACCATGCTGTCGCATTTCTGTTCAAGCTTTCACAGTGTAGAGCAGCTATCGTTACTGAACTTATAATCCCTATATCTTATTTTCATCAGTTGCATTTCTAATTATATCTACATAAATGAACCTCGAGACTCGAAATACTTATAAATGCGGCCCATTTTTTTCTCCTGATGGCCAGCGTAGGTTCTTTGACACCTTTGGAAAGGGAGTGGGGTGAGGACAGGGAGGATTCCAGGATTTTTTTTTTTTTTTTTGAATGGGGTAGCAAAAACCAGAAGTGGGGGGGGCCCACGGGAAATCAGAATATTTACCGATATAAAATCGGTGTAGAAAATTGGCATAAAAACACTAACTGAAGTTGTGTTTAAACTTGATTTTGTGCCGGATTAATTGTTTTGTAAATGTTTTTAGACTTTTTACGTACATAAAAGTTACAGTCGTACTTCAGTACCTTAATGGTACACAGGTTTAGTGCACATGTACTGATGTGCTTAGAGTAAACAAACTCAGTATAAAAGATGACACTTTTCAGAATCCTGTACATACAGGATGTTTATATCACTTTAATGCTGCAGCTGGGTGGCTGGGGGTGGGGGAATCATATTTCAGAAGGGCTCGCTCTTGACACGCACCTGAGGACAATCTGCATTGTCACAGGTAGACGTCACTAAATAACACACACTCCTACGTTAAAGAAAAATCAAATAGTGTAAGGTCAATAACAGGCCATTTTTCTTCAGCATTTATCAAATGTGTCTCTCTCAAAAGAAAAGTCAATTTTCCCATTAAAACACATCATACATGGCATTAAACCGATCATGGCATTGAACTTGCCGTGGCTGTTCCTTGACACATGCATTTTTGTGATGATATAGTGGCAATCAGCATTATACTAAACATCTACATTTTAGAGAAGCCTGTAAGCTGTAGTGGCACGCTGCCTAAATGTAAGATTTGAAAACACTCTGTATAAAAGGCTACTCGATTCAGTAGCTTTGAATTTTCTCAACTTTTGACGACTCTTTAAGCTTTATGTGTTAACACAGCAGTCCAGGCAACTTGAATTTTCCTGTTTAGTTGCTGATTAAAATATTCCTGTGAGGTGAAAGATAAAATTCATAATTGAATTCAGGTGTTCCTTTTGGTTACAGTTGCATGAAATCATGCGTCTATCCATGCAGTCTGCCTTTTCAAGCACTTGCGAAGGAATGGGATAGGATGCCGCCATTGCGACAAGTCAGTTTGTGAAATGTTTCCCCTCATAGATAATCCACAATCACCTCTAAGATGAGTTATTGCAGTGTGGCATTTAGGAACCACAGCAACTTGCATAAAGTTAGAAAGCAGGGTCACTGAGTGCTAACGCTCTGCTGACTCAGTAACAGCAGGGCCAAACCTCCTCTGGCATTAACTTCAGCACATGAACAGTGCTCAGGGAGTTTCATGGCATGGGTTTCCATAGCCTAGCAGCTGCACGCAGCAATCATATCACCAAGCACAATGCCTAGCATCAGATGGAGTGGTGTAAAGCATGCCGCCACTGGACTCGAGCTGTGGAAACCTTTTCTGTGGAACGATGAATCAGAATCGTGGATGAGCCTGGGTTTGTTGAATCCCAGGAGAACGTTACCTGCCTGACTGCACTGTGCCAGCCGTAAAGTTTGGTGGTGGAGGGATAATGTCATGGGATTGTTTTTCTGGGGTTGACCTTGGGTCCCTTAGTTTCAGTGATGGAAAATCTTAATGATTCAGCTTACAAAGACATTTTGCACAATTCCATGCTTCCAACTTTGTGGGTACAATTTGGGTAAGGCCCTTTTGTGTTCCAGCATGACAATGTCTCATGCAATTTTCCCTGAATAAAATATTCAGATTCTGATGGCAAAGCAAGGTCCAAAAAGGCATGGTCAGATTGGTGCAGAAGAACCTGACAGACCTGCACAGAGCCTTGACCTCAACCCCATCCAGCCCCTTTGAGATGAAGTGGAACAGCCCTTTCTTTCAACGTCAGGATCTGTCCTCACAAATGTTCTTCTGAACAAATGGGCAAAACTTCCCCCAGAAAAGTGGAAGTTGTTAGAGCTGCAAAGGGAGACCAACACCATATTAATGTCCATGACTTTAAAATGGGATGTCTCCTGTAGATCCAATGTGTATGTGACCCAACATTTTTGTCGATGTAGTATGTACACCTCAGCCTGCTCACTAATGAAGTCCAGTCTGTAGAGGTGCTTGCGGATGTTAAACTCACCTCTAGTTTAAAAAAAAAGTTTTTAAAATATCCTTTATTTGTAAAAGAAAAGTTTTATGTTACTGATGCTAGATTTTTTTTAACTAAACAAAAAATTATGTGCTTCTTTAAGGCACTAAAGCTTTCTCATTAACCTCACAGGAAAATTTTAATTAGGTGAACAAAAAAATGTAAGTTGCTAAAATGTGCAAATCCTAGCTGAATTTTAAAAAGAAATATATCAAACTAAGTTGCCGTGATATTCTGGGTTTCCTCAACTTTTTCTTCTTTAAAGTGCAAATATCAAATTTGATTTTTAAAATCCCTTCTATGTCATCTCTGATTACCACCATGTAGATAAAAAATTCCCAAAATACACCATCCCACAGTCTTCCCAGCCTCCAGTCTGCCCCTCCTAGAGCTATTTTTTTTTTTTAATTTTCAACATTTCAAATTAATTCATTTTTTGCATTTTTTTTGCAATTTTCTAAAACATACAAATGTCCTCTTTCTTCTCACTGTCAGAAACAAACAGCAGCGCATGTCCGCAGCACGAACACAAACATTTGCATATATTGAAATATAGACTGGCAGTCAAAGACAGGAGATGGAGATGTATGAGTGATAACTCATCATCTCCAGTCCACACACTTGGGAGCAGCGGCAGCCGGATATTCCCAGTGAGCTGTTCAGGTCAAACTCCACTGTACGGGTGAATATTCAAGTCATCAGGCACTGAGGTTTGTTGTGTGCAATCCCTGCTGATTTTGGTTTCTGTTCATCGACTGATAAATCACGTAAGTTTTAATTGTACGCTGACCTTGATAAAATGAGCGGACATCATTTATCAATTAGGAGTGCAATGGGGTGATGTAGGGAGAAAGTGTCTGCTGACAGAATTATTTTTCATCTCATCTTTGGCTCAGTCAGCTCTATACTGTACACCTTTAAAAGGGTTGAAACACTTTTCATCTTGCAGAGATGATGGTGTGTGTGTGTGTTTTTTTCCCTTTTTTTTTTATTGCTATTACATTTTTTTCTTGCTCGTAAAATCCCTCCCCTTGGTACAATCCTCCGCTGTTTACCAAGTATAATTCAAAAGGAAAAAAAAAAAATAAAGAAAGAAATGTAAAAATTGAGAGAGAGCTGGTATGACCAGCCTAATCTGTGCGTGGGCGCTTCAGTGTGCTTGCACAGTATGGCTTTTCATGACATGAACATCAAATCCCCAGAGAATACAGCTGCCATGATGAGATGTGTTTTTATGGGGATTTAGGCTCCGGAAGAGAGATTTGAGTATTACCTATTGTCAAAAATGTGCAATGTTAGGAGAGCTGCAGCAATGGAGGATGGGGATATTAAACAGGCCTGTTAATGTTTTACACAGTGTTGTTGATGCTCCTGCAGACCTGTAAAGTCCTGACAATAATTCTTGGTGTTGAGTGGTACGGGACACTTATTGAAAGGCGGCGAGTGGGAGGTGCATAAAAGAAGTTAATTCTGCTCTTCTGAGGGTTTGGAAGAGCCGCAACCCTCCCATCCACCCTCGCCGGCCATTTCTTACCGAGAGCAGTCTAGCATGCAAAGGGACATCGTTTTTCATCCCTCACAAAAGGCTCAGTGAGCCCTGTCTTTAACCAGCTAACAACAGACCAGACTCGCCTTTAGTTCTTTAGACATCTAAATGCTGGCGGCGTTCATTTTCAGTCAGGCATCGCAGAGGCAGTTCAAGCCAGTTTTCTAACCTGGAGTGCAGTCCAGCAACGTACCCAGATAGATGTGTGACCACGAGCCAGAGAAGCCCAGTGCCGACCTTTTGAATGGTGGGCTGCCGTTCTCAAACACCGGGCCCCAGATTGACTTCGCCCTCAGCCAGATGAGAGAGCCTGCTCATGTGTGAACAGCTCTGACTGCTTGCATGGGCTCGCCAGATCCAAATGCCCTGCAGGTCTGAGGGAGCATTTTACAGCCTGTTTAACAGTAACTTCAAAAATCCCCCTGTCCCATTTTTTTTCCACACAGAGATTTCTCAGACATCAGGCCTTGGTTGCTGATTGCCTCTGAACGTGGTGTTGATTAAAAAGTCAGCATTGTTCAGGCTTTCTTGTTTTCTCTTTCTTGTGGATCCTGGGAGTACAAACAGCTCGATAGGCTGCGTGTGAAAGTCTTCAGGCCTTGTGTCTGACGAGGAACCCACGGTGAGAGAGAAAGGGGCCTGCTTGCCCAGCTTTTGGAATCCAATAAAGTACTTTATTTCAGGGTTGGGGCCGACGTGAGGCTAATCTTTGATCTGAACTGGAAGCTGAGGGCTCCGGAGTGGGCCACGCTGCCCGATTATTTATGGGAACTTCAAAGGTTCCGCTGATCACACTTGTGTCTCTTATCTAGCGAGCGAGAAACAGCCACAACAACAAAAAGTGACTTTGCAGAGAGAGTAAGAATTCAGAGCACGGAGAGAAAGGTAGGGATAAAGGCGTAAGCATTTGAAATAGAAGGGGGAAGGGTTTGGCGGGGCTCTGTGGGGAGATCTCCAGATTAGAATGATCAGACCGATGTATATGGACCATCTGCCTGGGAATGCGCCTCCGACTCTGTCCGAGAGACAATTGGACCTGGGGAGGAGGTGTTCTCCTCCTCCTCTTTTCTCATGAAAGGGATGGAACCCTGCTCTCCTTTCCCTCTCTGCCTCTCATCATCATCTCCCTCACTTCCTCTCCAGTGCTTCCCTCCATCCCTCCTTCCACTATCACCACCGCCACCTCCACATCACATCAGAAATGTGACTGGCCTCAAACTGCTGACTTGCTCACAGTCCACTGAGTTTCCTCTCCTTATCAAATTACAGCCACCTCAATAACCCACTCGCTGCAGCACGCCGGAAGAAATGAGGTTTTCTCCACCGCCCGCCCCTGGCACTGCACCCTTTCCCTTGCTTTTTTCTTCTCTCGCATTTTTCTTTCAAAAACAGCAGACAGGGTAAAGAGGCGGGGGGTGTAAGAGGACAGAGGAGGGCTGATGTGAATGCTGGTGTGCATTTTCGAAGGGGGCGCAAGTTCGTAATGTTTGCGTGAAGGGGGTAGAGATGGCCCTTTACCTGCTGCACACTGCTGATTTGCAGACATGGTCCAGATGGCAGTCGCCTCCCGGAAATGCATTTTTTAAAATTTTTTTTTTTACACTTCTACCCCAACAACAGCACCGGTGCAGCAGCCCACCAGTACCACCTTTTTCTGCCACACTTCGCCATGCCTTCCTGCCTTACCGCTTTCAAAAAGAGAACCGCCACTATCTGAAGTGACACAGTCTCATCACCTGTTCTATACCTGCGATGAGAGAGCTTCGGGGAGCCTACGAAACAGACCAAGCAAGGTCATCCATCTCATTTTGTGAGCGAAGCTGCTGTTATTACAAAGTCAAAATGAAAAGCCTCATCCCCAGGTCAGCTGTCTGACAGGTGATGGATGTCATTTAACCTTCCCAGCAGCTGGTTACTGGTTCAGACACCAAAGCAAATACAGCTGAGGAAGGAAAGTTGAAAACAGCTCTCTGAGCCCGGATCCATTTTCTCCTGATATGACATAGTTGGCGTCGAAGAGTAATTGATTTATTTTTAACATCAGCAGCATCGATGTTTTTTGAGGTTGTAATTGCCCCTGCGTTAATGCATGCAAATGAGAGTTCGGATAAATTTACAGGAACTTGAGCACACCCCACCTACGCGCGTGCGTACACACACACACACACACACACACACACACACACTACTCCTCCAGTGTGAATTAACATCAATATTTATCTTAGTTCTATTATCCAATTCTTACCTCATTCACATGCTAATTGCTACAATTACCATTAAATAAGGGCTCCGGTTCAGAGGAAATAACCTGCTGCTGAGCACTTGAATCACTGACTCGTCACCTGCGCGCACAAAATGCATACACACCTACACATAGACAGCCAGAGAGAAAAGAAGAAACAGAAGGTATGTTAACATCTGCCTTGTGGTGGGTTTTTAAAATCTCCAAACACCTGACAAAACTACAGTGCAGCCTCGAGATGATGCATATTTTTGGAAGCTTTCCCTGTCAGTAGCATCACGGTTGCACCCCTGAAACAAGAAGACAGCAAGAATAACTGATTGGAAGAGCAGCCCAAATTGAGAACGAACACTCATATATAATGATTGGATGGAACCCAGGGAGGGTTAACATGAAAGCCCAGCAGAGTGCCAGCGCCAGTTACCTGCAGAGCCGCAGTCAATGCGCTCTGCCTTCACCTGTTTTATTGGAGACGACGCCGGCATGTCAGTGACAGCGAATGTCCAAGTTGAGTGCGAGTAGATTAGATTAACTCCCCTGTGAAAGAGCCTTGTCTGCTTCCATTGTGCATCCTGTCTAGTTAAAACGGCGCAGGTATGCCATAGCAATAAGCAGGTGCGCTGACATCAGAGTCATGTTGGGAATACTGGCACTGATTGGAAAACCTATAGAGTATTCTTTAAACACAAACGCATGGCTGACGTGCAGCTTCTGCCTGCCCTTAAGCAACAGTCTTACATGAAGATCAAGTGAGTGAGTCGTAAGTGCCGCTGGGGTATAAACTGTACCGCGCTACACCCACCGGACTCTATACTCGGTCCCTTAAGGAGTGATTCTCCCTGCAAAGACATCCATTTTTTAAATAGTGGAAGACAGCAGGAAGGTGTTATTGAAAAAGGCCTCGTGAGGAAGAAAGTCTAGAGGCACTGGCAGCAACCAAAATAAAGGCCTAAAACCTAACTGGATAGAGACATAGAGCTCAGTGCTAACTGAGTTGTAAACTTCAGTCGCCCCAGGGTGCAGCCATATTCTGCTCATCAGATCAGCCTGTAACACGGGAGAGTGAATTCGGACCTCGTCGAGAGGGCAAAAAAACAAAAACAGAAAGAAGCAGTGTACACAGAAGGAAAACATGAAGGATGGAAACTAAGAAAATCAGCTGAAACTTTCAGAGTAAAAAGTGACCTCAGCATCAGAATCTTTACACCCTGGATAAAGGAAGTGAACACACCCCTGTTAAAATAACAGGTGCTTCTGATGTAAGGAAATGAGACCACAATAAATCATCTCAAAACTTTCCCCCACCTTTGATGTGACCTATAACCTGTACAGTTCAATTGAAAAGAAACAAATCTGTTAAGGGGGAAAATTATAAAAAATGAAAAATGTACAATAGGATGCTTGCATCAGAGTGCACAGTCCAGAACTAACTGCTGAAGCACTTTTTGCTTTAATTACAGCATTCAGTATTTTGGGTATCAATTAAAGTGCTCCTGATTAACCACAAATAAAGTTCAGCTGCCCCCGTAGGATTTTTCTGACAGTTGCTCAGTTCCATGCTACAGTAAAAGCCATGGTTCACAGAGAGCTGACAAAGCATCAAAGAGATCTTATTGTTCAAATGTATCAGTCAGGAGAAGGGGACAAAAAAATTCTCACAGCTTTACATATATCATGGAACACAGTGAAGACAGTCAGCAAGAAGTGGAGAGAATATATAGAACCACAGTGACATTACTGATAACTGGACGTCCCTCCAAAACTGAGACAAGTATCAGTTAGGGAGGCTGAGAGGCCTACAGCATCTCTGAAGGAGCTGAAGGGATTTCTGGCAAGTACTGGTTGTGTAGAACAGGTGAAAACAATCTCCTGTGTTCTCCATACGTCCGGAATGTGGAGTAGGGTTGGAAGACAGAAGCAAAAACATCCAGGCTAAACTAAAATTTTCCAGCAAAAAAAAGTATGTTTGGCACGAAAACAACACCAAACCCACAGTAAAGCATGATGGTGGCAGCATCATGCTTTCGCGCTGTTTTTCTTCAGCTGAAACTGAGGCTTCAGTCGAGGGGGCGTATGAACAGCTCTAAATACCAGTCAATTTTGGCCCAAAACTTTCAGATAACTAGTAACTTCAGCACGACAATGACCCATGCATCAAATCAACAAAAGAATGACATCACCAGAAGAAAATGAAGGTTTTAGAATGAACCAGCCAGAACCCAGGTCTAAATATAACTGAAAATCTATGGGGTGACCTGAAGAGGGCTGTGCACAAGAGATGTCCTCATAATATGACAGTTTTTGGAGCCCTTCTGCTTGGAAGAATGGGCAAATAATGCGCCATGCTGAGACTTCTACCCAAAAAGACTGAATGTTGTAATTAAAGCAAAAGGTGCTTCAGCAAACTATTAGTTTTAGGGCGTGTACACTTATGCAACCAGCTTCTTTTTATTTCCCCCCCCTTACAGATGTTTCTTCTTTGGTTGAATTTTACAGGTCATAGGTCAAACAAGTTTAGAAATGATTTATCTTGGTCTAATTTTTTTTTTTAAATCAGGAAAACCTGGTATTTTAACAGGGGTGTGCACACTTTCTATATCCACTGTATATAATAAAAGTTTCTTAGCTGAGTGCACATGGAGCACCAACCTCCCTCAAACAGAAATATGCATGAATAATGATTACCAACACTGGAGCTGTCTTGCCTTTAGGTCTGCCCTCACACACACATACCACACAATCAGGGGAGCTGATGACCTTTGCTGATGGCAGAATACCTCACAGTGAAGGCCTCTCAGTCGTAAAGTAGCAGACATGCTGTGCAAGATCTATTAGTTTGCTCTTTTGTCTGTAATAATCCTGACAGAACAAATAATACGCAGGCATATTCAGAGCAAAATCATTCAAAGTGATGCTTTGGGAATGAAAGGAACGAACGTGAAAATAAATTCTGTTTCGATAAATCGACTGCACTTGCAGGGGCTGAAGTGAATGGAGGCCGTGGAGTGGATGGATACCATGGAGCGCTGTCTGTCTTGCACACACAAACCTCCCTCGTAAATTATTTTGAGCAATGTAGAATTTATGAGGCAGAGATATCTCACTGCTGGCCTATCATTTCCATGGCTCTGTCACCGTAATTCTCTCCAAAACTGCCCAAACCCATAGATAAAAATGGACACTGCAGCCGCTGATGAAAAAGTGCAAAGAGGCGAAAACGGACAATAAGCGAGACTGGATGAGTATTTCTTTTTTCTTTTTTTTCTTTTCCTAACTCAAGTGGCCACTGCTTCTGGTAAAATCAAGCAGGAAATGTGCAGAAAGAGAGTAAAGGAGAGGACAAGTGTGACAATTAGAATTTGCTCTGTTTACGTTGCGTGAAATCAAGTGTCGGGGGAATTTGGTGAATTGGAAGATGAGTCAAATTGCCAGGCATAGGCTGCTTACATCTTTACCTCGGCTGGCGCGGCTCCTCTGCTCGACAATGGCTCTTACCTTTTGAAATATGTGTTTGTGTTTCTCTGTGTCAGTGGGAGTGTGTGTGAGTGTGTGTGAAGAGATTTGGGGGAGCTTTTAGAGCGCTATCATAGAGTAGGTGGAGGACGGTGGAGTGTATCAGAGAGGGCAGTCCGCACATGCTGCCCTGTGAGATTGGATTCTCACCCATGAAATGTAAGCACACAGAAAAACGCTCGGCAGCAACAACCTCCAATTTACACAGCAATTTTCCACTCGCTCGCGACAGAACTAAATCGCATTTGTCTCCCTGCCGTTGATACCATGCTGCCCTAGAATTTCATTCATATCCAGTTAATTAGCACTTTCTCGCCCGGCACCAGAAAGAGCAATCATTGGACAAAATGTGCAGAGTAATTTATTACAGTTTATTACAGTTCATTGAGGAAGCCAGAATGTGTTGGATATTAGAATGATTACTTGTGTTTGCACTGATAGCAGTCTGTGTGACAGAAAAAAAAAAAAAA
>VUQH01022869.1:0-10764 GCA_015106775.1 Etroplus canarensis | reverse complement strand
CAGAGAAGCTGCAAAAAACCCAAGAGCTGCATCTCAGACTCTACAGGCCTCAGTTAGCAGGTTAAAGGTTAAAGTTCATGACAGGACAGTTAGAAAAAAGACTGAACGAGTATGGCTTGTTTGGAAGGGTTGCAGGAGAGAGTCTCTCCTCTCTAAAAAGAACATGGCAGCACAGCTTAGGTTTGCAAAGCTGCATCTGAACAAAGCACAAGACTTCTGGAACAATGTCCTTTGGACAGACAAGACCAAAGTGGACATGTTTGACCATGATGCACAGCACCAAACTCAGTATATCAGCACAAACACCTCATAGCAACTGTTAGCACGGTGGTGGAGGGATGATGATTTGGGCTTGTTCTTCAGTCATTAAGTCCACCATGAACTCCTCTGTACACCAAAGTGTTCTAGAGTCAAATGTGAGGACATCTGTCCCACAGCTAAAGCTTGGTCCAAACTGGCTCATGCAGCAGGAAAATGATCCCAAGCACAGCAGCAAATCTCCAACGGAATGACTGAAAAAGAAAAGAATCAATGTGCTGCAGTGGCCCAGTCAAAGTCCAGACCACAACCCCACTGAAATGCTTAAGAGAGCTGTGCATAAATGAACGAACTGAAGCAACGCTGTAAAGACGAGTGGGGAAAGTTGCTGCACAGCCATGTGAGAGACTGATAAAGCCATACAGAAAACCATTACTGCAACTTATTGCTGCTAAAGGAGGTTCTGCAAGCTGCTGGATCAGGACTTGGTTTTCACATGAGAGCAGAGTTGTATCAACTATTGAGCATTTATCATCACTGGACAACTGTAGAGTTGCCCGGCTGTGAGGTCTCTGCATTGCTTTGTGGGATTGCGAGGTTTTAATCCTTCTCTTCAGGATGAGACTTGTGTTTGTTACTTCCTGTGACCCAAGGCGTTTCTTTCTGAAGAAAATGTAGAGCTTAAAAGTAACCTCATAGCATTATGGTGGCTCAGCAGTGGTTTCCTGTCAGCCACAGCATACTAACAGGGTTGGCGTTTCAAGCTGCTGTGGTTGTGAATCTGCTGGCAGCTTCTGCCTTTCTAGTGGAGTTCCAAACATATAAAGTGGAAAGTAACCCCTGTTGTAAGCACCAGGATTAATAACTATTTTTGGCGGAAAACAGGAAATGACAAGTGGCCCTTGTGACATCACCCACTGGTTTCAAGTCCGCACTATGAAGCCTCTGAGTTTTTCTTCCCTGTTGGTTTCTTGGAGCCAAAGGGAGCCGTATCTGGTTGAGAAGGTGGGTCGCTAAGATGAATAGTCATAAATCCCAGAATTTCGTTCAGTGAAAGAGGATGGTCTGTTTGGCTTGCTGTGCAGTTAACTGCACTATGTGTCAAATAATTGCATTAAAAATGCAGCACAAGGCTGCCTACAGCAGGCCCAGCTCCAGCTGCCTGTCAGTCTGAGAGGCCACAAACTTTAAGCCTTAATGCAAATAAAACATTCGGTTGGTTTGAAGGTGGAACTGAGCTAAACCGTGTTTTCTATCAGGCTGTAAACATTTTTATTTCTGCTGTAACGTTGGATATTTTAACATGGGAGTCGATGAGGATTGACTCACTGCTGGAGCCAGCCTCTAGTGGACATTGGAGGACTGCAGGTTTTGGCAGGTTTTCACTGTCGCTTCATCTTCCCCGTATGGATGTTAGACCCACAGTATTTGTACAGGCAGTGTGTAGTCTCATTTCAGAATGTCAAGTCAAATTTATTTATATAGCACATTTAAAACAACCTCAGTTGACCAAAGTGCTAAAAACGAACGCATTTAAAATATTAGTGCATACAGCAAATACGATAAGAGTAGCAATAAAATCTGAATAAGACAGATGATAAAATACGTAAATCAAATAAAAAATAAAATAAAATGGCTTGCCTGGCTGGGTTTAAATGCCATAGTAAAAAGATGTGTTTGTGTGATTTCTTACTTTTGGACAATTTGAATCAGAGTTTATTGTCTTGCTGAATCTTCTTTCAGCTGCTCCTGCTTTTGATCCCAAGTATTTAAACTCATCCACCTTCACCACATCTACTCCCTGCACCTTCACCATTCCACCTGCCTTCCTCTCATTCGCACACATGTACTCTGTCTTGCTTCTACTGATTTTCATTCCTCTTCTCTCCAGTAAATACCTCCACCTCTCCAGGCTCTCTTCCACCTCCTCCCTACTCTCACTACAGATCACAATGTCGTCTGCGAACATCATAGTCCACGGAGACTCCTGCCTGACCTCATCTGTCAATCTGTCCATCGCATTATTCTCTTTCTGAATCGACCAGGAAAATAAAAACTGAAACGTGACGTTTTCCTCACCCTTCCTGCGGTTAGCGTCTCTGCTCAGTGTGTGGATCAGGTGGAGCTCACCTTCAGTAGAGGTTATTCAAACATGAAGGCTGCGTCCTCAGTGTTCACAAAAAAAAGACAAAATTGCATTATCGCTTTGTGCTGTTTTTAAGGTTCCATCTCAGTGATGGAGGTGTGGAGCCAGACTTCATGAACCTTGGTGGAGAGGCTTGATGTTCTTTAAAAGCATGAGATGAGACATAAAATAAGCAGGAGTGTTTAGCTGTTTTCTAAAGGAGGAGTGTGCAGTCTGTGAACCTCAGAGGTCTGCACTGAGCACTCCACACATCAGGCCCCAAGGCCTCAAACCCTCCATCACCCCGAGTCCTTCGGAGGGTGAACAAGCAGTGATGGACCTGAGTGAAGTTCCAAAATAAGGTGGTGTTAGAGGAACTGAGCAGCATCTGAATGTCTAGAAGTCAGCATTTATCACTTTAAAATGAAGGTAACACAGCTGCACGTGCTGCTTCCTGTCATTTAAAGCACTCTGTGTGTGTGTGTGTGTGTGTGTGTGTGTGTGTGTGTGTGTGTGTGTGTGTGTGTGTGTGTGTGTGTTCTGCAGGGGAACGATGAGGAGGCGGTGCTGGACCAGGGCAAGACCAGCTCCACCCTCTACACCAACTTTGAGAAAGAGGAACTGGAGAGTGAGTTTATGCACCAACACAAACACACAAAGATGCCTCTGTCTGTGTCTGCAGTTAAACACAGAGTAGCAACAGTGACTCCGCCCATATTTCTACATGCGTTACTACAGACAGACAAACCCAGGCATCAACAGGAGGCTTAATGTGGGTTATTCACGTCGCTTTCGGAGATGTTGAGGAGCCTGAGATGCTCCTGATGTAACTGGTGTGAGAGAGAGTTCAGATGCTGCGCGGTAAACCAGCAGGTCCACATGATGTCACAGGCGCCGTTTAGTTTGCGTCCTGCTACAGGAACTCTGCTTCATCAACATTTAATTTCATTTGTGCAGAAAAAAGTACAAACAAACAAAATATTGCAGAGTCCTGTTGTGACATTAACGCGTCCCTGGTAGCGTAGTGGTTTTGCGCGTTCTTCTTTGAAGCGAAAGGTCCATGGTTCAATTCCAGGTGGGGACACAAGCCCCCCTCACCATGGAGGGTTGCGTCAGGAAGGGCATCCGGCGTAAAACCTCTGCCAAATTACCAATGCAGATTAATCCACTGTGGCGACCCCCTTGGTGGAGAATACAAGGGAGCAGCCGAAAGGTACATTTTCCTGTTGTGACATTAACATCTGTGGATGAAATTAAATGATAATCTGGGTACTTATTGTGCATTCCTGGCTTTTAAAAATAAAGATATAACCACTCTGTGTTTAAGTCTTAAACATCTGTGTGTTGTTCTGAAGGGGTATCGAGTGCAGTTGAACTTGGGCCGGGTCGTACTTTGATTTAGGGTGGTATTGCATGAAGTTGTGAACTTTTAACCAGGTAGAAACTGATTAAAAGGTTAAAACGGGTATCTCTTTTCTCTGTACGAGCTCCCCGACAACGAGAAGCACGACTCTGTCTCTGTCCTCTCAGATGTTTTGTTCATGTTTAAATCAACCGCTACAAAAGAGACACAAGAACACCTGGAGTCAAACCATTATAAAAACGGTGCAGAGTTAGACGACGGTGATGAAGTTTAAAATGTATAGCAGCCATTCACTGAAAGGAAACTGTCGTTTGTCCACTCATGGTTATCAAAGTAGGTCTTTGGGGGCGTGGCTTCTTCACAAAGTGTGCCTGGATGTGCATACACTTGCTCTTTTTTTCTCAGCTGCCCTTCTAAGCATCCAAATGGCCAGTTTCGTACATATAGGTGGCACTGTTTAATCTGCTTCAGCCCCACCACCGTTGCCGCCCAACTGCAAGCTGCTTTGCAACCCACCTCCACCTGCGCTTGTCCTTTTCTGACTGACTGAGCGTCGTAGTGGTGTTGAACGGCTCTGTTCAGGACTTTAGGTTCTTCATTAATTTGGTTACAGCAGCAAAAACGTGGATTTTACTGTTTGTTTGTCAGTAAGATAGAAACATTGAGCTGAATCTAATGAAGCTTGTTGGACAGGTGGAATGTGTTCAGAGGAAGAACTTTGAGATGGCACCCTCCTACTTTCCTCCCTGTTTCATGTTTTCCATGTATTTATTTTTTTTTAACTTGACGGGTCTGCCTTTCTCCATCAGGTCACAGGGCGGTGTACGTCGGTGTTCACGTCCCACTGGGCCGTCAGAGCCGGAGGCGACACCGTCACCGAGGGCACAGACATCACCGGAAAAGAAGAGAACGCTCAGACCGGGAGGATGGGCGGGAGTCGCCGTTGTACGGTCAGTATTCGCTGAGACGCCTGGATGAGATGAAGATTGATTTTTACGTCGGCATGACGATGTGTTTGTGTCCCTGCAGACACGCCGTCTCAGAGGGTCCAGTTCATCCTCGGCACGGAGGACGATGACGAGGAGCACATTCCCCACGACCTGTTCACCGAGCTGGACGAGCTCGCCTTCAGAGACGGAGACATCCAGGAGTGGAAGGAGACGGCTAGGTGAGGACACTCTTTAGTGCTTCACATTCCAGGCGTTCTTTAATGTCAGAGAGGGATTATGGGATATTTTTTAACACAGAACTACCATATGGGGACAGAAGTATTGGGTCACACCTCCTAATCATTGAGTTCAGGTGTGTGAGTCCGTCCTGATGCCACAGGTATCATCAGCACAGAAATGTGTCCTTCTTTTTGACCTGAGTTTCTCTTTGATTTGGATTTTTGTTTTTGATCTTTCTCAATCTGATGTGCTGGTTTTTTCCAAGAATTTCAGAGTTTTCAGTTTGGGTTGTTGGGCAGAATTTAGAGTCTGTCCATCCTGAGTGGTCGAGGTGACGGGGTGACAAGACGACTGGTCTCAGATTGGTGTAGGGCATCGTGCTGGCATGGGTTTTTGTACTGCAGGTTCTTGGCTTTGGTGCTGACTGTTGGATATGTCTGTGGCCTGAATGGATGCAGCTTCTTTCTCACCTGCACCTGCTTGCGGATGGATCGGCTGTAGCCTGGCTAATATTTACTCGGACTTCCTGCCGGCGCTAACCTGACTGGACCCATTGACTCGGCAGCCTAATAACCAGCCAACTCCATGAGCCGAGTCAGCGTTTTAATGTCCAGACACTTAAATCTTGTTTGTGAGGAAAGAATGTTTTAATGCTGCTGTATGGACTAAACTCGGTCTGCAGACATAAATCCGTCTGGTGGAACATGTGTGCTGTGGGTTTCTATATTTCCTAACACTTAAGATTATGTAGGACTCAGAGTTGGTATCCTCGTACTTCTTTGATGAAAATTTCTACCAGCTTCATGAGGTCATCATCTGGAACATTTCCAGCAGTCTTCAACAAGTTCCCCGATATGCCCTGAGCTCACCCCAAACCACATCAGCTGGGTTCAGGCAGTTGTTTGTGGAGGCCAGGTGATCTGATGCAGTCCTTCATCAAGCTGTTTCTTCATCAGACTGAGCCTGGGCTGCTCTGGCACATCTTCCTGCTGGTCCCACTAAGCTTAGATCAGACACGATGGTGTTCCTCTGCAGGATATTGTGGTCACTGTTGCCTTGAGGTCTGAATGAATCTTCTGCAGTGTCACCAGTAAAGCTCCTCGGCACCACAGCAGCATCTCTTCAGTGGGAACCGCATGTGCAGATGCCGTCGGTTCTCTTGATCTGAATCTCGTGTACCTCCTCTCAGACTCATGTGGAACAGTGAACAACATCTCACCGAAGTTGGGGAACATCATGGTAGACAGAATCTGTGGGCTGGATCAATGAGCCATTGTTGAATTTCTTTTGATAGCCCTCCCACAGCCACTGAAGTCAGTGGTTCCATCTTTTGAAGCTCTAGTCTTTTAAAACTGGGTCTAGATTTGGCACTGACACCGACCAAAGTCTAGATTTCCACTGGTCTAATGTCCATTCATTGCAGTTGTTTTATTCCTAACCAGTGCTAAGTTTGAACCCAGTTCTGGGACCACTGATTTTTATTTATTTATTTTTTTTTTTTGTGCCAATACAAGCTGGCAAGGACACCAGTGCAAGTCATTTTTCAGTGGAAATGTATGAAAGTATTCCTCTGGTAGGCAGCAGTGTCACACTTGGGAAAGAGGTAACAATGGCATCATGGACGCAACCAAAAATGTCCCCAAAGTCTAGATTTCCACTGGTCTAATGTGATTTCCCAGTAGTTCTTCTCTTCAGTGCCAGCTGCAGTGCTGGTTCAGGGCCAGTTCGTGTCTTTTTGAGAACCTGCTCTACCTATAGCCAACTGAGAATCATCACCAGTTAAGCTAACCCCACACATGTCTTCAGACTGTGGGGGAAGCCAGAGTACCTGGAATCAGAATCAGAACACTTTGAGAACCCACATATTTACAGAAGCCTCACAGAGGGGCCCTTCTGTATGGGGCTGGCTGTTGTATTCAAACCAGAGACCATCTTGCTTGCTGGGAGGTGACAGTGCTAACCACAGTGTCGCTCTGCTACCGACACGCGAGTGGTTTTGTAGCTGTCTGCACTGTTAAAAACACAAACTGATTATGTTCTCATTATCTTCCAGCTGAGCAGCTTCGTTTTGATTCATGGAGGTAATTACTAAAATACCGGAGTTAAAATCTAGAGGTAGCATGCATAAGTGCAACAGAAGAGCATGACGAGGTCTAGCAAGAAGTGGAGGCCCTCCAAACCGAAAGTCAGGCATGCCTACATCCCCACCTTGGAACATCAATGGAACAACCAGAGGCCGCGCTGCCACGGTACGACCAGCAGGGGTACAGAGGTGTAATACTACCTCACATTTGCTTCCCAAACCTGTCGAACACACACCCAAGTAGAACTGCTCAAACATTTGTGGAAGACATTCTGCTCGGACCCTTTTTTTGGTGCGGTCCTTGTGAGAGCCAGTTTTTGGAAGTTTTTGAGATGTGCTGGGCAGACTGCCATTGATGTCTCAAAGTCATGGCCTGCATTGGACTGAATTGCAGTTTCTTTTCACTGGATTGAGTGTTGCTCAAGAAGCGGTTCCTCTCCTCATTTCCAGTTCTGCCGGTTAACTTGTTGGAAATTGGAAACCAGTCTAGACAAAGACCGCATGAAGCTGCTTAACAAGCTGTCGTAAGCAGTGGCTGTGTTGATGTCTTCATGTAGAAAAAAGGAAAGATAAATTGTAGATGAGTGGGTGTCTTCAGACTTGTAAATGACCTGTATTGTTAAAAACACAAAAATCAAATAATTAGGATCAAATGTAGCCTCTTATCTTTGGAGGAAATTTGAGTTCTAGAATGAAGCTAACCGTCAAAGGAAGTACTGAGTGCCTGAGCTGTTTGCATTGTGTGCTGCTTGGAAAAACCTCTAATTACGTTGATCCTTGTGTGATCAGTGACTCCGTGTTCCCCTCCGTTTGCACGCAGCATCGTCGTTTTTACTCATCATCATCATCTTTCTTCTCTTTCTCCTCCTCAGGGGAGGGTCTGTCCTCCTCTAGTCTCTCCCTCCTCCGTCGTTACTCCATGGGCTCGTCCGACCTCTCCACCACTCCCCCACTGTACCACCACAGCCGCCACCTGTCCGAGCCCAGCGAGCCTCACGCACTCGCCCTTCTCACACCCACTGTGGCTCCGCGCCGCTGCTCTGCTCCTGAAGGGTTGGGGGTCGGAGCAGGGATCCCCAAGGTGGTGGTTTACCCCCCAGAAGAGGAAGGAGAGGAGTTGTCCAAGATGGAGGGCAAGGAAGGCGGGGTTTCCCAGCGGGATCTGCTGTTTCCTCCCGGTTACACAGGCAAATATGGCACAGCGTGGCGTGCCTCTGGCTTGGAGCTGTTCACACTAACAAGGCTCGCTCCCACTCTAAAATATGTCGGCTTTAAATCAACGCATGCAGAATGAAAATATGGTGTGTGTTGATGACAAGCTGACGAACCTGAAGGTCTTCACTCTCGGTTATTGACCAATACGATGGCCTTCACTGACCAATCATTCTGCACGGCTTTAGTTGTTTTATTTTGCTAATTTAATTGTCGGTCTTAAGAATTCATTTCTTGGTGAGCTTTCCTTTATGTTATGTTGAGAGTAGTACATCATGTATGGCTTGTGAACGTAGGCCTGGCGTTGTTTGGTTCACGTTAACCTGCTGAAGGCTAGCTTTACAGTTTGGTTTCACCGTGCGGCAGATTTTCAGAAACCACCTTTTGAAATATAGTCTCAGATGTTCCAGTTATCTGTTATAAGGGTTTTCATTTAGGTTTTCCAAATGGGCCGAAAATGCTGTAAAAAGAGGCAGATGTTGGCCTATCCCAACCCTGCTTCCAACCCTGGCCTTCATCCTAGTTGGGTCATTGGTTATCTCGTGGATGCTAAAAGACTGAAGTCTTCATTTTCAGCAGACGTCTGAACCAACTCACACTGGTGATCTGTTTAAAGCTGGGATTAAGTAAACATCTACACCTGTACAAGGAACTTTCCACGCTTTGACTATCACAAAAGAACCTCTTAAAACTGAACAACTGTAAGAGTAAATTTCAGAGACTTGATTAGCTTCTTCATAGTCTATGTCTACAAGAGGCTAAAATGCCACCAAAATCTGGTACTAACTAGTTTGTAGTGCCGTCCATCTTTCCCCTCACCCCCAACTGGTCGAGGGAGATGGCTACCCCTCCCAGAGCCTGATTCGGTTGGAGGTCTCATCCTGTTAAAAGGGAGTTCTTCCTTCCCACAGTCACCAAGTGCTGCTTATAAAGGATGGTCTCATTGTTGGGGTTTTCTCTCTGCTACTGTAGGGTATTAAAAAAAACCTGAAATGAATTAAAAGGCTGTAAAACTACCAGTGATTTAGACCTCCGGCTTGGATTAGAGCAACAGTATGGGAGACCTCTGTCTCATCTGTGTTGATTCCTGCTGCAAACTGCTGTGAAACGTCCAAAAAGCCCTCTTCCTTCTCTGTAAAGCCATCCACTGGCTGACCTGGACTTTTTGTTAGATGCTGATCTAGGCATTTTGCTCACTGTCTGTGCTTTACCTACTGGAAACTGAAAGAGATGAACCCTCCTTGTTCCCGGTATAGTTCTAAAGTCAGAAGAGAAAACCGATGACAGGGATTTGCCTCTCAGGCTTCCTGGGTGTATATCTGAGCATTTTTCAGTGCAGAGATTCAGTTTCCTGCTGCTCAGTCATTTACATGGTTCCACCTGATCTTTACTTCCTGTGTATTAATGATCTGCAGAGGCGAGCGAAGCCATCGCAGTCTGCTGACATTTGAGGCGTAACGGAGTCATGAGGGGCCGGTGGTCAGATGGTCGAGCGCTGAAGTGGAAAAAGCTGACTTGAAAGTTAAAGAACTGGGGGAACAATCGCTGAGCGTGAAGCCTGTTGACCACGTGCTGATGCAGGCAGAAAGTCCTCAAACTTTACAGACACGATTAAAATGCTGAATCGGCAAATGCATTTAGAACTGAACCTCAGTCTTCTGTCATTTTCGTCTGGAATATTATCTAATTTACGGCCTACAGCGTTCTGTCTGACACTGCACTGTAGTGAAGCCTGCTGCTTAAATTCACCCCCCCCACCAGCCACCTCTGTGGCCACACATGCTCTGTAGATGTTTGCTGTTCTCTGAGTGGAGCTGCTTATATAGCAGAGGAAATGGATCTCCACACAAAAAAACATAGCATTAATAATATGTTCCACATGCTGCTATGAGGGCCATGGAAGGAAAAATACAGAGCAAGAAAGATTCCAAGGAAAAATGCTGGGATTTTAAAGATTAAAGATGTATGTTTAGGACGCATTTCTGAGAGGTGGAAAAAAGTAAAAAAGGAAGTTTATGAATGTGGAAAAAAGATGTACGGTGAAAAATTTTACAAGGAAAAACGTGCAATTTTAATGAGTAAATAAGCTGGCAATTTACAAAGAAAACATCACATTTATGAGGAAAAAATAATTAAGTTTACAATGAGAAAAAGTTAATTTTTTTATCAGGGAAATGTCAAATTTACAAGAAAATGTCTCAATAGGAGGAGAAAAATCTAGCTGTTTTTCTAGAAAATTGTCAAGTTTATGATTTTAAAAAGTAAAATTTAGAAGGAAATTACATTACTTGAAAAAAACAAACAGCAGCTTTACGTGAATAAATGGCAAATTTCTGAAAGGAAAAATAAGACAAATTTTAATGAGGAAAAAACCAGCAAATTTAAAATGAAAAAATATCCTATTTATGATGGGAAAATGGCAAATTTACAAGCAGAAAGTGTCAATTTTGTATAAATCCTAATTAGATTTGAAGTTTTGAAGTTAAAGTGTGTGTGTGTGTGTGTGTGGGGGGTCAAAGGTCAAAGTCATCAATCAAAAAAGTGACACAAGGTG